>JACEIK010001363.1:3074-15867 GCA_018107945.1 Datura stramonium
ATATAGAATTCAATAAAAAAATTAAAGGCAAATCCTAATCGGTTTTACATATACCCATGTTTTTTACCATAAACCTTTGAATTATTTTTATAATTCTCCACTATCTTCACAACAAGAAAATAGGTAAGCACTTATATTTATATTCGTGTCACGCCTACATTAACAAAGAACTCAAAACTCTTATCTTTTTTTTTCTTCCTAAATGGGGTTGGGAATGGGAGAAATGGGAAAGAAAATTACAAAATAGAGAATTGAATTTTTATCAATTAAGTAAAAATTTAAATAATCAACTAATTAAATCATTAAGATTCTCCTTCAAAACTCTATTTCTATTTGATTTTCACTACAAATCCCAGTTAAATATAAATTAAATAAAATAAGAAATATCAAATTTTAAATAATTTTAATTTTCTATCATTTTGAATTATTTTTCAATCTTCAACATGGTTAAGGTATGACAAGTGAGAAAATGGACGCTTTTTACACACACACAGAGAGAAAAAAGGTCAAGTCTTCTTTGTTTTCATCCACTTATTTCTTTTCTTTTTCTTTTTTTTGTTCTCATGGAAAAACACTAATATCGTGGAAAAAGTTGAACTAGCGTATTAGGTGGAAAAAAATCATTTAGTAGGAAGAATATTAAGCTACTTAATTTAATTATTTCCAGACGATGGACGTAGTTTCTGGTGAGATTCTATTAAATTAATTATGTGCACATGTATACTGTTCAACATTAAAACTAACGTGGAGCGGAAGACAAGTCGAATATCTTCAATTAAGTTCCACATTTGACTTGTTTGGTTTAATACCAATAAATATCTCTGTCTCATGTGAATCTTGCTTCTACTTCTATCTATCTGACACAATAGATGATCTACATCTGTCACACAAGCAAGTCAAAAGTTTAATTTATCTAACAAAAGTTCAATTTCTATCATCTCGCCGTGAAATATGGTCTGTCTAGTGTACATGTGCTTTCTCTTAAAATTTTTACTATGCATAAGTTCTCTTAAAATATAATATTTGTAATCTCTATACTATAGGATTATTAGTTAATATGTTTGCATAATACGATTATTTTATGCAAACATATTAACTAATAACCTGTCTTGTTGTTCATGTTACTAATTTCACTTTTTACGGATAGATAAATTGTGTATGTTTTAGGTGACCTGATTTATTAAAAATACAAAGTTAAACTCTTGTTTATTTATTCAACACAACAGGACACTGATGTGCTATGGCTTAGGAATCCATTTCAAAACTTGTACTCAAACCAAAACATAGACCTTCAAATCAGTACAGACAAGTTCAACGGAAGCCAGTGGTCTGAAGAAAGCCCAATAAACACAGGCTTCTACATGATCAAATCAAACATCAAAACCATTGCGTTGTTGGATGCTTGGTATGCTGGAAAAGACAACGCCACAGGATGGAAAGAACAAGATGTTTTGATAAAGTTAATGAAAGATGGAATGTTCAAACAATTGGGCCTCAGAGTTAGGTTCTTGGACACCCTTTATTTTAGCGGCTTCTGTGACGATAGCAAAAATGTTAACGTAGTTGCGACTGTTCATGCCAATTGTTGTCGGAGTATAAGTGCGAAATTGGCTGATCTGACGGCTGTCCTTCACGATTGGAGAAGATTTAAGAATGCGCCGTCTGCTAATCGGACATCGACATCTGGATGGACTCAACATGTGAATTGCTGGGATTCTTGGAAAAACTCATGAAAATTTTAGGCCTTATTTTAGAGTCTATTATGATCTACAATTACAAATTTTCTAGCTGCTAAAGTAATATATACTCTACACGGAATCATTCATGTTTTATAGTAGTTTTCTTAATAGTTGCAAGAATATGTAAGGTATATGTTGGTTTTTCTAAAAGACTAGTGGGGAGATATATTATGTTAGAAAGGCAAAAACAAAAAGATAACTTGGAGAGATTTTGTCCTCCGGGAACAACGATACTTTAATTTTGGACTCAACAAATACTACAAAAATTGATAGGAGTAATTGTTTTCAGTTTTTCCTGTATTTTGCCAAAATATTTACTCTGTCCGTCCTAATTTATCAATTTCTTGAATTTGCTATGTCATAAAATATTGAGTTAATGATCAAAAACACACTTGAAGTATCACGATTTTTGAGTTTCATACATGAACTATTAGGTGTGCAAGTCTCCTACATGAACTATCACCAAATGTTTATCACAACACACTGCAACTATCAAGTGTGTGAGCTTTTTACCTGAAATCTAATCATTGTTTAAGTAGGAAAAGTGAACAACTGATAGTTTAGGTGTGTTTCGATAAACATTTGGTGATAGTTGAGGTAGGAAACTCGTACGCCTGGTATTTTAGGTACGAAACTCGAAAACTTATGATACTTTAGGTGTATTTTTTATCATTCACTCTGAAAGATGAATTCTACATAATTCATCACAAACTAATGAAGGACTTAGTAGTGATTTTTGTGAAGGTTTGGGTCAGTTCGGATGACAATCAATGATATGTGTGGGTCATTGTGCATTTTACAATAGGTTGGATTTCTCATGTTATGCCAAATGATTTATGGATATATTACCTGAAGGATTTAACAGATATACAGGTTTATAAAGAATTTCTAGTGGAATTGATACTACCTTGTTGATGGAAGCTACACGGACAGTTCCAAGGGACAACATAGATCTTCGGTGATGTACATAGGACATATGAATATGATATGGAAAGTCTTTGAGGTGATTAGTTATTTACTGCAAATTTGATTGAGAGCTGAATTTGTGAAATAGTGGGAGAAGCTTACCATTTGAATATTCGTATGGAATTAGATATCAATTTCTGACTCATTTGTTCCATCTTGCTGAAACATAGCTATCAGACCTACGGTTAGTGAATCGACCTTGAACAAGGTTTGTTTCTAAAAAAATGCTTATAATTGGCTCAGAACAGACAATGATCTTTTTCTGATAAAAAGAAGCCATGATTTAGATGTACAATGTGTGACAATGTATTTTATAAGGCTTGTTGGTACTAATGACGTCTTTAAAAGGTGTAAAAGAAAGATTAACAGGATGATGGTATTTTATTAGTACATATTTGGCAATGAATTGCGGCTACAATTATCAGATTGCGGTGACTATGATGGGCATGAATCAATTACGTTCAAAAATGTGATCATGCTCAAATTAGGTATTGCATATAGAGAAAGTTCAAAATATGAGAATCAACTGTTTGAAGAAGTTTCTTTTATGAATAATGGAGATACAACCTTATGAGCTAAGTCAAAGAGAGATCTGATAGACAGAGTGAAAATGCATAACTAAAGATGTTATTTTTCCTTGAGAGTGCATGCATAAGGTCTACCATGGTATTTACAGCTGCTCGATAGTTTCATTACTTTTTTGTACCCATTTGAGTAGGAACAAATGTTTAAGTGGTGGATTATGTAATGACATTTATGATTATTTTGTGCTTTTAAACTCATTTGCCCAGTTTGACCCTTGCCATAATTTATTATGTTGTTTATGACTTGGGGGTATGGATGACACTTTTCCGGAGTGATCGGATGTGTATTAGAGAAGAAATTCTATTTTCTGAAAGTTTGAAAATGGAAAGTTAGACCAAAGTCAACATTCTGGGTTAACGAGTTCAGTTTCGAGTTTTGATAGCTCCACTAATTTTGAAGCATGATTTATGACTTAATTTGATGATTTGCAAGAATCCCGAAAAACTCAGGAGTGGTTTGGACCATTGAGTTGATTTCTAGTTTTCTTAAAATATAGAATTGATCATGGTCAAAATTTGGTCAGTAAAAACTCGGATCAACAATTTCAACTGGTTCGGAATGCATTTTATGATTGATTTACAAATTTCGTTTACGTTTAGGGGGTCTTGGATGAGTTTTAGATCTTTTTTGAAGATTTGATGTTTTAACGTTGATTTAGTTCATGGTACCACCTGAATAAAAAAAGCTCCAAATTATATTTTATTTAAACCACCATATTTCTATAAGACATTTCAGAGCTATAGCAATAAGAATCATTGAATTCCGAGTTCATACGAGGGAGTTATGATCTATTTAGCAGAAATTGTTGTTGTTGATATTCTGGTGCGATGATTGCTCTTCGCAAACAAGAAGAAGAATTTGAGAGTTGACCCGTCAATGAAAAAAAAGTTGTTCTTTGCGAACACGAAAGTCGCGAAGGCTAAGAAGAAAAATCACTTGGATGGTGTATTAAATCTCAAACTACATTTATTTGGTATTTTGAGCATATTTGGAGTTCTAGAGTTCAGAGTTCGGTGATTTTCGCGGTTTTCTTCTCAATTTGATGAGGGGGTAAGTATATAATCTCTATTTGGTATATTTTCGTGATTTTTTCAATTGATTTTCATTTTTATCCGTGAGTTTGTGGGAGAAAATTAGGGTTTTCGACCTAGAATTAATTTTTTTTTAGTATTTTAAGGTTTTTAAGGTCGATTTGAATTCATTTTGTGTTGATATTTCATATATGAGTTTCATAAGTAATGAAAAATCTTATTTTGAAATAAAACTACAGGTTTGACCTTGAGGGATCGGGATTGGTTCTTTGACCTGATCTTTTACTCGAACTTTTATATGGCAATATGGGTGTCGATACATTCGTATACTCGTGTGGAACATGATTTTAATATATTTAGAGTTTTTCAAGGAGATATGCGAAGATAAGGTGGTGGTGTAAGGGTTCGTGACACGTTTGATTATTAGCATTCAAGATATGTTATAACTTGCTCTTTTTAGACTGAGTTTGAGCGACAACTTATTGTCTAAATCATGCAATTGGTTTTGGGTATATCGATGAGGTTGTGATTTTGAGAAAATGACTCCTTGTTTGAAATTTGACTTGAGACTTAGGTGATATATGTTATACTATTTGAAATATTTGTTGTTGAGACTTATTCTGTTTTTTGTGCATTATATCGTTTCGTGATGATATACTGGCCTATGAGGACCATTGTGAAAATAATATGATTATTCGAGAAATATACTGTCCTACGGACACCTATTTTAAAAATAATCTACTTATTTGAGATATATACTGGCATACGGGCACCATGTTGAAAGCAATTTGTTAAGTTGATGTATTGTGGCCTACGAGGAGCATTTGGAAGATAGACTTGCTATTTGAGAAGGATGATGGACTATAGTTATAATGATGAGAAAGTTATTTATATGTGCCTTTTGTATTTGAATTTCTTTTTTATTTTAGTGTGATCATGCATACATATTCATTCTCATGACTCACATGTTTGGTACTTCATATTGTGTGCACCGATGGAAAATAATTTCAATAGATTCTATATTGTATATATATTGATTGAAAATAATTCCTTCATTTTCTATATTATATATACCGAGTTCCGACAGATTCTATATTGTGTACACCTCCTTAAGCCATAATCTAGATGAAATCTCATCTATGCTCACTTTGATAATTATGCAAAGTCTAAGTTCAAGGCCTTTTTATTATGATAGATACAATTACTTGATTCAAGTCAAGAATAAAAGATCAAATACTCTTATATATGAACCACCATGATCGCTACAACTTTTTTTAAAAATAAAAATATATGGACTCAGGGCCCTTTTATTCATAATTAAATCAAACAAAATGAAAAGAAAATAAAAGAAGTCCACCAATTGAGGCCCCAACCCAATACCTCAAGCTGACCCATTCCTTTTATCCGGGAACAACAAATATCACTCTCAGACCCTAAAAAGTTGGATTTTCTATTACGCCTCTCCTCTTACTCCATGTTCTTCTTCAACCTTGAACTCTTTTTCCTTTTGCTATGGGTGATAAATCAGCCACCATTTCCTCCTCTTCATATTATGCAGCTCAAAGAGGTAAAAGCTAGATTGGTAATTCTTTCTATTTTCTCCATATTGATTTCCTTTTTCTCAGGTAGAAATTCTGGTGGAAGTTGTCTTGCTTGAGGAGCCAAGTCTTGTGATCTGTGTGAACTCGTCTATGAAGCAATGATAGTAAAAAAAGGTTGCTCCGGTCTTCCTTCATTGACAAATCATATTTGATGACAGTAGAAAAGGCTATACCTGGCTCTCATGCCCTCAATTTTTGCTAGTTGTCCTTTTTGTAAGCTGCCATAATCTAGGCTAGATAGAATTATTTTTCATAATACTTAGCAAACCTCTATAAATATTAGCTGTGACTTGTGTGATTTTGTGATAAACTCCTTGTTGGGATGATATAGACATTATCCTCCTTGTTTTGATCCTCAAATTTGGAATTTGAGCTTTATCTGCATTTAGAATTTGTTTGCATGCTCTAGGTAATTGTTGAAAATTATTGTAGTTGCATATATTTATGTGATTGAATGTCTCATTTGCAAATTTGTTAGCTAGTTGGTTAGACTCCCTGAATATGTGACACACCTATGTGTTGATTTGTTCCAACATCTGTTAAATTTCATCCATAGCATTTGTAATTTCCCATGGAATTTTCCACATTGAATTAACATTTTTTTTGTAGACTGAGCGAATCAGTCTCCAATACAATATTATTTCATCTTGACCTACAGTATTTTAATATATTCCAAATTGCTTGCACCTCTGCCTGCATGTTGGTCCCTATTCCTATAACCCGGGCTGTTGCATATATCAAATCTCCACTCGAACTTCTAACATAAAAGCCATATGAGCTCCATCCTGAATTTCCTTTGCATGCCCCATCTGTATTACATTTCACCTATTTATCCCTTGGGACTTCCCATTTGATTATCTAGTAGTGTAACTGTGGTTTGTAATCTTGTAGACACCTGATTATCTCCTCCCAGTGAATAGGAATTGTGATCCATGGGTACTTTTGCTAAACAAACTGATGAATAGTTTTTTGGCAAAGTATGATTAATCTTTAAAAATTCATATCCTGTCCATGTTTCGTCATATTTATTATCTTCCATAGTTCCCATATTAGAATAGCAGGAAGCTTTGTAAATTCCTTGTAGATTTGTAGGGCCTGACATCCTCTACCATTTGATTATAAGTTGTTTTAAGTGAGCACCTTCTATAGTTATACCTGCACATGAAACAAACTACTTTCATAGCTTTTGAGCTATGGAGACTATTAGAAAAAGGTGATTCATGATCTCCTGATGGTAGTTGTCATAGTAATAACATCTGGACAATATTTGCATCTACATCCTTTTTAGGTTGTCATCTGTAGCAATTCTTCCTTTCCAAGTCCTCCATAGAAAGAAACAAATTTTAAAAGGAAGCCCCTTGATCTAGATATTATCCATCCAACCTACTTTCTCCCTCTTCTTCCTCATAATTTGGTATTCATTCCTTAGGTAACACATCTTTTTCCATGTAACCCAATGCTTTCCTTTAAGACACCCTGTTTTACTCTAGAAAAACTTTGCATTATCTTATTAATCTGATCAATAATCCCCTTTGGGGGATTCATGGATGATAAAAGATATATTGGTATTGACTGTAACACATGAGAGATCAGAATGAACCTTCCTCCAAATGATAAGAATTTGTTTTTTCAGGATAAAATTCTTCTTGCAACCTTTCTTACTAGATCTTCATAATGTGCTTTTCTCTTCCTCCCATAAAAAAATTGGACATCCTAGATATGTAAATGGGAAGGTTCCTTGATTTAAGCTTGTCCATATTTTGATTTTTTCATAATGATCACCCTTGGAGTCTTATCATGTATGTAAAAACGACTTTCATGTTTATTTATCATCTGCCCTAAAAACTGCTCATAAGCTGCCAGTACCCTCACCATCTTTTTAATCGATTTCCTATATCAAGAACAGAAAAATATTGTATCATCCGCATAGGATAAGTGATTAATTTTCGAGCTTGATTTTGGCACCCCAAAATCTTTGAATTCAACATCTTCATGCAACTTGTTCAAACCCCTGGCTAAAACCCCAGCTGCAATAATGAATAATATTGGGGACAAAAGAATCACCTTGTTTCAATCCTCTAGAGGACTGAAAAAATCATGTGATTGTCCATTTACTAATACAGTCCTAGTTACTGGACATCAACCTCCAGACCATATCTATAATAGCCTCTGGGAGTCCAAATCTTTTCAAGACCTTTGTCAGAAATACCCATGATACTCTGTCATAGGTATTTGCCATATCCAGCTTTACAACCACATTGTGCCATTTGTTTCTATAATTAATATCTCTAATGATTTCCTGGGCCAAATGACATTCTCTTTTATACTCCTCCCTTTGACAAAAACTTGTCTGGTTGCTAGAAATAATTTGAGGTAGTACTCCCTTTGACAAAAACTTGATAGAATTTTGTTAGCTAAGGTTCTTAAACTAATAGGCCTCAGATTAGGAAAGCTCTCCACTTTGTCTTTCTTAGGAAGTAGCACTAGGTTCGTATGAATAATGAACCTAGGTATTTCATACGCACAGAAGAAGGATCAAACCATTCTTGTTATATCTTCTCCAATAATGTCCAAGCATACCTGAAAAAACATTCTTGAGAAACCATTTGGACCACTTGTACTGTCCCTATTTAACTCGAAAACCACCTTCTTCATCTCCTCCTAGCTAGGTAACCTTGTCATTTCTTCATTTAGCTCTTTTCCTATTAATGCAGGGATGTTCTATAACAAGACTTGATTGTCATACACTCCTTCCTCGCTGAACTGCTCAGAAAAGAACTCTACAACAACAACCCCTATGTTTTTATTTGTGTTAACTACTCCCTGTGGGGTATGAATTTCTTCTATATGTAGCTTTTTCCTTCACCCTTATACATATAAGTGAAAAAATCTTGTATTCTTATCTCTCTCTGTGATCCATCTCATCCCTGCGTTTTGCTACCAATATTCTTCCTTCATATGCATATATTTCTTTAGTTCTGCTTCTGCTTTACTCAACTCCATTCTGTTTTCTTGAGATGGACTAATCTCCAACTGAATCTATTTGCCAAAAGTTTGTTTTCTCCATATAACAAGTGCTTTTTTCACCTTATTAATTTTTTCCTTGAATTCCATAAAAGGATTGACATAAAATATATTTTCTAGTTCTCCTTTACAATGTTCTTAAATTTCTGGTGTTTGGTCCAAAAATTTAAAAAATCAAAAGGTTTAACAACAAGCTTCACTACAGTATTACATATGACATGAGGAGGTGCATGATCTGATCCCTGCCTGGTCAGATTCTATACTTCACTTGAAGGCAGCTTGTCCGCACAGTCTTGATTTGTTTAGTACCCTGTCCAATCTTTTAAAGATGTTGTCACCTTCAATCCTCCCATTCCACCATGTAAACTTACTGCATGTGTTTCAATTGCATTAAATCACTATTGTTTAGGCATTTTGCAAAATCTTCTGCTTCGGCCTGAGTGAAAGGTAATCCACCTTGTTTCTCCTCCTCATTAAGGATCACATTGAATTCTCCTCCTACAATCCATGGTCCCTTCCATTCCTCAGACAAAAACTTTAAGTTATCCCACAATTCAAGTCTTTATAAAGCATTATATCTTGCATAAATTTCTCTAAACCTGAAATTCTTGTTGTATATATCAAATGACAGAGTGAATTATTGTGTCGTGTCTAGAGACACCTCCCCATTCCAGTCATCTCTCCACATTATCCATATTTTGGATGAGCAGTTTACTACTCCATATTGAAACCCCAGTCTTCTTTTGTATTGTTCAAGTTCTTCAGGACCTTGAAAAGGCTTCATTAGAGCTATTATTGAGTAATGGTGTCTTCTATTAAGATCTATTAACCTCTCAAAAGAGTTTTGAGATTTAATAGACCTTATGTTGCGGACTAATAGTTTGTCAATCATTGATCAATACTGGCCTGTCTTTCTATACTACTCATTATTTAAACCCCTAAAGGACGCGCAGACTGTCTTGTCTATCCTTTTTAGGTCTATTTTTTACTTAAGCAATCTTCCTTGTTAATAGATCTCCTGTCCTTGCTGCATTATCAATATTGGCCTTCATATCCTCTTATTTTTCTTGATCTTGTATTTGTTGGAGTTGCAGATTTGTTAAATCTTGTGGTTCTAATTCCTCAACTCCTTTGGATTGGTGTAACACCACATTGAGGGTATTTTAGGACTCATCATTTTAACCTGTATTCCTTTGGTCATTCTCCTTTTATTTTTCCTTATCATCTTCCTTCCACACCATTATTGTTGTGTCCCCGTTTATGCCATTATCTGATTTTCTCTAACTCTTTCCTATGCCTCTTTGTTTTCTGTTTCCTTATCCCTTACATTTATGCTTTTTTGTTCACTGCATTGCTCCTTCCTTTCCTCTATTGTAGTCTGTTTGCTCCACCCTTTGTACTTCATTTTCTTGCTCCTTTAAGACCTCGAATTGGTTTGTAGTGTTCACCCCTCTTTGTGGCTATCTCTGATTCCATACTTGTTCTTTTCTCCATTCCCCATGGTACTTCCCTCTTCCTTGTTTCCTGCCTTTTTGAGTTTGAAACTCCTTCGGATTCTTCACTGTTGTTTTATTTCCGTTCCCACGATTTTAAGTTGCCCTCTCAGTTTCTGTTGGGTATTTTTCACATGTTCCTTCCTCTTTGCCTTTCTCCTGTGTTACCTCTTTTTTTGGATATAACTCCGGGTGTAGGATTTAATATTCCTGCTCATTATGGCCTTGAATTATACAGTTCTTGTAGTATTTGGGCATATGATCATATTTTATTCTGATCCATTTTTTCACTATTTCTCTGTTGCTCTTCTTCATTCTTATATTAATTCTTTTTGGGAATTCACTGCGCAGATCAACTTCCACCTTGACATGAGCACAACTAGGTCTTTTTTGATTTTAGGTAGCCAAATCCACTTGCAAAGATTTTTCAATTGCAGAAGTGAGAAAACTGCCTCTTTCATGAAAAAAATTGGTGGTAAGTACGGGAAAGAGATCCACGTAATAGCTGTCATTATTTCCTCCTTCGAATCAAATAATGGATCCCACTTTAAGGTCCTCATTGGATATGTCCATTGTCTCTGAGTGAGATAGAAAGCAAGAGTTGATAACAGACTGACATGGTCTTCCATGTTTGATGCTCTTATCAAGACATATCTATTACTGAGTAAACCAATATTACATTCTCCATTCAGTTCACATTGTTTTGGAATCATCTTCCTCATCTTGAATCTCTAGCCACCTATAGAAAAATTTCCCAATGACTGCATATTGTAAATTCTCCTTATATATCATTACAATAATCTCTTCTTCATCCTAAACGACTCTCGGTTCCCCATGTAAATAAGTTATTGGCTTTATTGGATAGGTTTTGCTGTAACTGGCGTAGGTCGTAATTTTGAAGCATAAT
This sequence comes from Datura stramonium, assembly GCA_018107945.1. NCBI lineage: Eukaryota > Viridiplantae > Streptophyta > Magnoliopsida > Solanales > Solanaceae > Datura > Datura stramonium. The sequence continues at coordinate 14,421 of JACEIK010001363.1, forward strand.
CTAGTTGTGTGTGCGAGTTTGGGTTTAGAGTAGGATGTGACTGATGTTATACCCTGAAATCCCTAAGATCAGACCCGAGAGTTGAAATGGAGAAAACAGAATTTTCTGCACTAGGTGACAGAACAAGTCACCTTATGACCCGTTAGGATGACCACGAGTTGTTAAGTGACTCGTGGTGAGAAGGTTTGACTTGTTGGAAATTTTCAAGTTGGGCTGACCACGGGTGTGATCACGAGTCATGGTCAGCCCCACGAGTCGTTAGGTCACCCGTGGTCAGGGATGTCTGAAGGAAGAGGATGTATGGGACAGTACACTTAACGGGTCCTCACCACGACTTGTTGGGAAGCACGACAAGTCGTGGTGTCGCCCGTGGTGACCCCTTTGGTATTTTTGCAGTGTAGGGGACGGGTGGTGACCACGAGTCATGGTCATCAACAAGGACTCATGATGTTCCCCATGAGTTCTAGGTAAAGCTTTAGCAGTGCACTTGACGACTGTGGCAACGACTCGTGGTCAGAGGTAACAACTCATCTAGTCCCTCGTTGGGACTGACAGTCTGTTTTCCTCTGCGAATTTAGTAAGGGTTTATCCGTAATTCCTATGATCCTAAGGCCTAAACTATGTCGTTTTAAGCTATGAATAGTGAGTTTTAAGAGGGATAAGTTCATTCTAAGCTATTCCTATTCATGCATGCAAGAGTAGAAGCCTAGAGAGGTGATCAAGCTTAATTTCTTCCAAGTTCTTCTCAATTCTTCCTTGGGAAATTAGAGAAGTTGTAGAATCAGATTCTCCTAGGTATGTAGGGTTATGAATTGGTGAAATTGTTCATATCCATGCCCAATCCCTCTAATTCATGAAATTCTATTGATAATACTATGGGGTTTTTATCCCAATTCTTATGAAATCCTTATGATCTATCTATGNCTATGAATTAATCCCTCTCATGTATAAATTTATGTTTATTATATCATAGGCAGATTTTATGACTATTTCGAATTATAAACTTATCAATTTAAATCTCTACAAACTATGTCCAATTATGCATGTTTTATGAAAGTTCAAGTTATGATTCCATTTTGATTTTGATATTCATTAAACCATTATGATTTATGTCTTATGATATGATTTCTCTCAAGTACTTACTATGGTTTTATGAGATATCAAGTATATACATGTTTTACAAGTGTGCCCAGATTTCATGATTTACCGATTTATGACTTTTGGCCAATTCACGGGTCCTTGTTCATGGCTAAACATGTATTTTAAATGGGGATCAATGATGATGTTATTTATTTGGCCATGAATTTCATGAATGATATTACAGTTACTAAATAAGCCTAATGTGCATATTTTTGGGAGCAGTGTCTAGTACCGAGTAGCCTGACGTTCAAAGGACTACGCCGGTGTCTTAAAACTACGTGCCACCATAGGTTTATTTTTATATATA
>JACEIK010001363.1:62890-125361 GCA_018107945.1 Datura stramonium
CTAGTCTATCATTCACTAGTATTCTGAGTACACATGCACAGCAGAAATTTTAAATAATAACATCAAAGCATTTTTAAGAAAATTTAAAGACTGACAATAGAGAATTAAAATATCTAAAAACAAATCTGAAACCAAGTCTGGGCTGAAAGCCATCTAACTGAGGAGTTGCAGGGACAAACCCTCAGCTAACTCTAAGTCTAACTAAAATAATATCTCAACTAAAAGAAAGTAAATCAAGGCCCTCGAATGATGAGGATTCATACTTTGGCTGCAGCGGAGGAGGATTTGGACCGCAATGGCTAATGACGCTGAGTCTGGGAACCTGCAGCTGTATCATGAAACGATACAGCATAAAAGTATGTGTCAGTACTTTGAATGTATTTAGCAAGTGACAGAAACATGAATAATATGATAGAACTAGTAATTGAACTGATACGACGTGAAATGACCAACTAAAATACTGAAAACTGATACAACTGGTGTAAAACAGATATGGTCAAACGTGACCCTGACTGATGGTCATAAACATGTTCTAAGTTTGAGATACTAAATCTGAGATACTGCACTAAATTGATCTGAACTGAGAAATCTGATAGCAAACTAAACTGACTAGTAGGAGAGGCTATAACCGACATATAACCGCATGAGCTAGACGTGGAGTCTAATGTATACGCCTCATAGGTAGGACCCAATATACCTTGCCAGGGTATAAAGGAATGGACTGTGAGAATCACTATCAGAGGGGGCCGTTAGGCTAAGTAAATAAAACCTACGGTGGCAACGTAGTTCTGGAACTTGGGTGCGCTGGAACCTCGGCCCTTTTGGTGCTAAGTCCTACTCCCACTGGATAATCCTATTACTACTACTGACAAGCGGATAGCTCGATAATGGGTTCCAAGACTATAACTGACCCAGGGATACTGTCTGAGAGTTCCCTGAGCGTCTTATAGGACCAGATTTGGAAACTGTGTTCTAAGACTGGTTAGAGCTGCTTATCTGGAAGTGTCGTAACCGTCTAAAGAACAAACTGATAACTGAACTGGGGTCCTGGGGCTGGCCAGAGCTATATAACTGGAATGACATGACCGCCTAATGGAACAAATAAAATAAATTCTGAATCTGATTCTGTTAACTAGGAGGCACCACTGACACCTCGGGAACAGACTAGAGTCAAACTGATCTACTGACATTTCTGAACAACATTGAGTCTAAAAATCTGACTGAGACTGGACATGTAACTATTTGACTAAAATTTCCACATACACTGATAATATGGGGATTTGAAAACTGTTAGAATCAAGCTACAGGGAAACTAGTCCAACGCGCAAGAATCCTAAATTCTACTGAACTGAAACTTAGGGCTAAATTATTCCACAAAATACAATTCTCATAAATGTCTATAAATAGGGAATAATAAGCAGTTAAAATCATGAGAAATATACTACTCAAAATTTTAAAGATATAAGTCTGACAATCTTCTACACTTCGAATCCACAGGGCTAAACTGATAGAGGAAAAAAATAACAAAGATTTTTTTTGGGACACGAGGGAAGAACTATTCCCTTGTTGAATTCCCACATACCTGAAGACAACCCTGGTGAAAAAATGTTCCTGAGAAAACTGAGAAGAATAATTGACCGTAGCTTCTGCTTTGTGCTTCAAAAGAAGTTGTACGCTCTATTCTTGAGGGAGTTGAGAGGAATGAAGGAAAGAGTCGTTCTAATCCCTTTAATTCTCTCCTATACCAACCCAAAAAGACATGGTTTCAAGTTAAAAAGGTTGAAAAAATATAAAAATACCCCAGGCAAAAAGAACTGAAAACTATCTGACCCTGAACAACGGATCTCAGGATGGGTCGTTGGTTCAAACAATGGCCGGTTGAATCTAGTCGTGGTTTCAAGGTTCAGAAACTAGGTTTTACTGGAACAACCTACGGTTGGGTACAACGGTCCGTTTGAACAAGGAACGGCCCATTGAAATCTCCCATTGGAATAGGTAAGAAAATAGGGCACGGGGACAACGAGTGATAACAACGACTCATTGGAAGAACCAACGAGCAGTTGTATCCACTCGTGGTTCACACTGTAGGGTTATGGAACTGAACGACGGTTGGTAGCAATGGCTCGTTCCTAGAAACAACGGGATGTTGTTACCTCTCGTTGTCTCAGGGAAAGGTCTGGTAGACCTTTAAACTCGGGATTCAATGGACGACAGGACGGTCGTTGTTAGGATCAATGGGTCATCCTATGACTCGTTGTTTCCCCCTAGAATAATTCTACTGCAACCCATAACCCGTTACAACCGTCCATTGGTTCCACCAATGGTCCGTTGTGGGGGTCGTCTAAGATAGAAAAAATTTCTGGTTTTCTATGGTTTTTTCATGTAACGTCTGAATTTGGTCTAGGAAAGTTTCGGGGTGTTACAATAAATCGAGTAAAGCCAATGTGGTGGTTGATCCCTAAGCCGAATATCTATGGGGAGCGTGGCTCATATTGAAGAGGGCAAAAAGGAACTGGCAAAGAATATCCACATATTAGCTCGGTTAGGAGTACAGTTGGTTGATACCGCTGAGGGAAGAATAGTGGTGCAGAGTGGATCAGATTCCTCATTGGTAGTTGAAGTTAAGTCAAGGCTGGATGAAGATCCCATATTGCTTAAACTGAAGGAGGCGGTTCTCAGAAAAGAAGTGGAGGCTTTCGCCTAAGGGGGAGATGGTGTACTCCATTACTAGGGTAGGTTTTGCCTACCGGATGTGGGTGATTTGAGATAGCAGATAGTGGCTAAAGCACACAATTTTAGATTCCATCCACCTAGGTGCTACTAAGATGTACCATGATTTGCGGGATATTTACTGGTGGAATGGCATGAAGAGAAACATCACAGAATTTGTAGCTAAGTGCCCGAACTGCCAGCAAGTCAAAGTAGAACACTAAAGACCGAGAGGTATGACTCAGGATATCAGCATACCCACATGAAAGTGGGAAGAAGTAAATATGGATTTTATTATAGGTCTACCTCAGACTCTACGGCAGAATGATTCAATCTGGGTGATAGTATACCGGATGATTAAGTCAGCACACTTCCTCCCAGTTAAAACTAAAGACTTAGTTGAGGATTATGCTAGGCTTTATATCCGGGAGTTGGTATGACTTCATGAGGTGCCAATGTCCATTATTTCAAATAAAGGTACCTAGTTCACCTCTAATTTCTAAAAGTCTTTTCAGAATGGACTCAGTACCCAGGTCAAGCTCAGCACAGCTTTTCACCTGCAGATACACTGACAAGCTGAGCAGACTATACAAACTTTAGAAGATATGTTGAGAGTGTGTGTGATCGATTTCAAGGACAGTTGGGATGATCACCTACCTCTCATTGAGCTTACGTACAACAACAGCTACCACTCCAGTATCCAGATCGCCCCATTTGAGGCGTTGTATGGTAGGAGGTGTAGATCTCCTATCAGGTGGTTTGAGAATTGTGAAGCTACTCTAATCGGGTCAGACTCAGTTCATAAAGCTATGCAAGAAGTACAGTTCTTCCGAGAAAGATTAAAAATAGCTCAGAGCCATCAGATCTTATGCTGATGTGAGGAGAAAAGAATTAGAGTTTGCAGTGGATGACTGGGTTTATCTAAAAATTTCACCCATGAAAGGGGTGATGAGATTTGGGAAGAAAGGAAAACTCAGCCCGAGATATGTGGAGCCATACAGAATTCTGAAGCAAATTAGCAGTGTGGCATATGAATTAGAACTACCTCCATAGTTAGCATCAGTGCACCCACTCTTCCATATGTCACTATTGAAGAAGTGAATAAGTGATCCATCCTTGGTTGTTCCACTAGACAGCTTGGGAATAAAAGACAATCTCTCTTACGAAGAGGTCCCAGTTCAGATCCTTGACCGTCAGGTTAGTAAGTTGAGAAATAAGGAAGTCGCTTCGGGGAAAGTTTTGTGAAGTAACCAGCTAGTTGAGGGAGCCACATAGGAAGAAGAAGTAGACATGATGGCCAGATACCCTCACTTATTCGCTTCCATTTCAGATCCGGCATCAGGTACTAAATTACTCCTCAGTACTCTGTTTAGCTCGGTACTTATCAACTCTATTTAGGTTTCTTATGTGCATTCTAGTTGCATAAGCTCTATTAGTATGGCTAAGTCAGCTCGGAGTCAGTCACTCCTTCAGAAACCAGCTCATTGTCTCGGTCTAGAATTTTCAGCTCTTTTCCTAATTTTCCTGCAGCTTTAGTCTTCATTCAAGGATGAATAATCTCAAGGGGGAGATATTGTAATACCCCAAAATATTTCTAGACCAGGCTCAGACCTTGCAAGAAAAATCTAGAAGAAAAACCAAAAAAATGCCTCAGAACGACTGAGAAAATGAGTCATGGTAAGCTCCAATGAATCATTGTGTCAGTCGTGGTTAGCCCTTCTTGATCAGCCAAAAACCCACGGGACAAGGAATGACCCGTTGTGAGAAACAACGAGTCATCCTGTCACTCTTTTGTTCCGCAGCTCAGGAATTCTTTTCAGGACCCCATGACTCAACCAATGAGTTGTTGTCAGAAAAAATGACCTGTTGAGTGAGTCGTTGGGTGAGACCCCATAATTCTATTCCAGTGATGACGAGTGGAAACAATGAGTCATTGTGTTCCAAAATGAGTCGTGGTCACCACCCATCGTGTCAAGTTTGAGGTTTTTCGGAATTCTTCCAGTGAACATAACGACTAGATACAATGACCCATTGGGTCCACCAACGAGTGGTTGTGTCACCCATCGTTAGCCCCTCTAGATTTTCTCTTCCAGTGGCCACGGGAGGAACCAACGACCCGTTGGTACATCCAACGAGTTGTGGTGACCCCCATTGCCTAATCCAGTATGTTCTAGTCCCAGGCAGTGGGACCAATGAGAGGTCCCAATGAGTCGTGATCACAATCAATGACTCGTTAAGTGACCCGTTGGGACCCTGCCGGCCAGTTTTCAGATTTAATTTCTAGGGTTATTTTTGTAATTTATCACCTATTTAGTCCCTAAACTACAACGTTTAAGTTTAAATTAAGGGGATTTAGAGGGATTAAATTGTTCTTCTCCCTCATTCTCCACTCCAACCTTCAGAAAACAATCGTAAATTCTCTCAGGAGCTCTCAAAGCAAGAACTAGGGCAGTTCACTTCCTCTCAAATTCTCAAGGAATTTCTTCAAATTTCGTTATCAGGTATATGAGAATTTAAAAAGGGAATAGTTCTTCCCTTGTGTCCCTAAAACCCTTGTCTAATTTCTTCTATATCAGTTATAGCCCTGTAGTTTTGAAATGTGAAAAGTTTTCAGACAGATTTCTTTGTGGATTCAAAGGGAACATTTCTCATGATTTTAGATTTCTTATTTATTCCTTATTTCTAGAAATGGTGAAATATTGTAGCTAGTAGCATAATTCAGCCCTACTCACAACTCAGTAGAAATTAGAAACTTGTGGGTTAAACTAGTTTTCCCTGTAGCGTGGATCCATCAGTTTTGGGATGTATATGTATTTAATTTATGTTAAAATCTCAGTTAGAATCATCGCAGTCTAGTCTCAGTCAGATTTTTAGCAACCTCAGTGTTGTCTAGAAAAATGTCAGCTGATCAGTTTGACTATAGTTAATCCATGAGGTGTTCGTGATACCTCCCAGTTATCAGTATTAGATTTTAGTGGTTCTTTAGGTGGTCATGACAATTTTAGATAAGAAGCTCTGATCGGCCTTAGGTCCCCAGCTTCATATTATAATTTGTTCTTTAGATGGTTATGAAGCTTCCAGATAAGAAGCTCTGACCAATCTTAGAACCGAGTTATAGATTCTGGTCCAATAAGACTCTCAGATGCTTCCAAATAGGTATTCCTGACTTAGTCTTGGGCCCCAGTTTTGAGCTATCAGCTTAGTAGTCAGTCTAGGACTATCTAGTGGGAGTAGGACTTAGCACCGAGTGGACCGGGGTTCCAGCGCACCCAGGTTCCCAAACTACGTTGCCACCATAGGATATATTTTATTGACTCATGGCCCCAGACCTGTGATCACTCAATTCATGCCTTTATACCCTGGCAAGGTATATCGGGTCCTACCGATGGGGTGGATACATCAGACTCCACGTCTAGCTCACGTGGTTATATGTCGGTTATAGACTCTCCCACTAGTCAGCTCAGTTCAGTCTTAGATTAGCCAGTCAGATCAGTTCAATACAGTATTTCATATTAGTATCTCAGATTTAGGGTATGTCTTTGACCAACAGGCAGGGTCATTTTGACCATCTCAGTTTATCACAGTTATTCAGTTTCAGCATTTTCAGTTGGTCATTTTTCCAGTTTAGTTATTTTATTCCTTGTGTATGGTTTCTCTCACTTACTCAGTACATTCAAAGTACTAACGCATACATTTTATGTTGTATCATTTTATGATACAATTGTAGGTTCTCTATCACAGCATCATTAGCCGACCTCACCCTAACTTTTCCAGCTGCATCATTGGCGAGTCCTCATCTTTCGAGGACAAGGATTATTTCTTTCAGTTATATTTCTTTTATTTAGACTTGAAGTTAGCTGGGGGCTTGTCCCAGCAACTTATCAGTTGTAGTTGGCTTTCAGACACAAACATAGTTTCAAACCTTCAGCTTTGTTTCAGTTGTTTTTAAACTTTATGATTCAGTTTTGTTTTCATAAATGTTTTATATTATTACTTTAAAGCTTCCGCTATGTTTTATTCAGAACGCCAGTGTTGTGATAGACCATGGGTTGACTTGAGATTACTTGTGACTCCAAATACCGTATCCCGTCCACGGTATAGACTTGGGGCGTGACATGCACCTGGCACACCACACCATCTACTGCACCAGAATTTTGACTTGAAATTATTCTAAAGTTTGCCTCCTGGCGCACCGCACCAGCCAATGCACCAAGGTGTTAGTCAAATTCTTTTGAAGTTTTGAGTCTGGCACTCCACTCCATCGAACACACCAAAGTGTTGGAAAATTTTCCTAAGTCCTGAATACTTCTGGCGCACCACTCCACTCATCTCGCCAAGGTGTTGAGTAAAAATTCCTCTGAAATTGAGGCCCTAGCATACCACTCCACCCAACACACCAACTTGAGCCCAATTTTCTCTAAAGTTGGGGGTCCAGCGCGCCACGCCAGCTATATCGCCAGGACAATTTGTGTGAACTCTTCTTCCTTTACACTTGGATCATTTTTTAGTCCTTTTTTCTTGGTTTCTTGCTAAAAACATCTAAAAACACTTGTTATCTCATAAGACACACATAAACACGAATTCATGCATTTCATAAGGATAATGAACTTAAAACAAGGCAAAACATGGACAAAAATATGATAAATGGGCATAAGAATATGCCCAACATCATACGCCTCTCTATTCAACAAAGTGACATTCTAAATGTAGATATGGATTCCATCAATATTTAAAACTCCTTTATAACCTATAGTTAGTTTTAGAACTCAGTTACGAAAGAGAGGATTAAATTGTGAAGTTTTTCTCCCTTTCTAGTTTTTGGCGTTTCTTACAAATTTAATGAACTTTCTTCACTAGATATTGCTATACAAATTATTAAAATATTGAAGATTTCCAATGAATAATTATGTGCTTTCATGTATAGGATAAATCTATGAAAACCCCAATTATGAATATGCAATCTAGTATTCCCTCCATTTCTTTTCAAATGATTTTCTAGTCTTTTAAATGTGTTCCAAAATATGTGATCTTTTAAAGAATAATGTATTAATTTTAAATTTTTTCAAAATCACCCTTATCTAAAAAGCACAAGAAATTTTCACAAAAAGGCTCCACAGAGCAGGGCAATAGTAGAAAAATATTTAAGGGATATGATAAAGAGAGCTTAAATTTAGGCAGGTTAAGATTAGTGTTGTCTTTCACTGCTCTGCCATGTTTATTATCTTGTAACCTTCGTATTTATTTTTCATACTTTGAATTCTCTTGGTAAAAATTCTACCTTCCACTGTATGTATATATTTTTTCCAAATGGCCTAGCGCAATGTACGGGCGCTATCATGCCCGCTTAGCATCAAGCTTAATTTCTACCTTTTGGATTTTCGTCCAATGTTCGACACTCCACATGTGATATCAACCTCTGGCCTTCCCTTGACATGCAACACATATTAATAAACTAGACTTGTACATTCAAATCCTAATCAGTAAATTGATCTAAATGCACGGGGTTTTACATCCTTTCCCCTTTTAGAAACATTCATCCTCGAAAGTTAGTGTCATACACGAATGCATTCTAAGAGTCCTCTACATCACAACAATACTCACATACTCAACCAGAATATATGAGCACAATGAAATAACTCCAAACAACACAACCCTAGACCTACCAAGGTGCAAAATATGACAACAACGAGTAATAAGATAAAAACCATACATGCTTCCACACCTAACCACTTAATGTCTATACCGTGGGGTCACAAGCATCCTCTACACATATCAACATACATAAGCCTAAACTTGAATCCTACGACATTAGACTTACTGCACGATTTCAATCAACAAAGAAGGGTAATAATCCTAGATGTCTTGTAGCATCTTGCTTATGAGTATGATGCAAAATGCACACATAAATACGACTCTACTAGACACGGCTCGCAGACTCTTTAGGATAGGGACATGCTCTGATACGAAGTTTATCACGCCCCAAAACTTAGAGAGATGCGACCGGCACCAGGTGCCTCACTTGATAGAGAGAACCCTGTAGCTAACCACTAAACTAACTAACATAACAAGCCTAAGTCGATGAGGATTGGCACCACAATACAATATAATACAATAATAAACAAAAATACTAATCTAAAGAGTTTACTCAACTCTAAATTGGAAGTTGTTCCACAACTCCAAAAATATATCCAATAGGCTAACAAGGCTATAGTCTAGAACAACAACTATGCAACAGGGACGACAAGGCGTATAATAATACTACAACCCAAAATATAAGTTTATGAGCTTGTAAGAGTTCAACAGAAGATACATGATCGGGATAGGGCCCCAAGCCCAAGGGCGCTACATTCATGCCTGTAGGTATTGATTAGTAGGTAGTCGTTAACTGTGTAGAGTTCTAGGTGTTGGTAAGGTCTATGTTGTCTGAAGTTACTTGTTAGTTGATTTGTGTACATATGACTGTTTGGGTAGGTTGGCGCCCTATCTCGATCATATATATTCTATTGAGCTCATAGAGGATAGTAGACTTATGTTTTGGATTTTAGTATTGTTGTAGGCCTTATTGGCCCTATTTTACAGTTGTTGTTCTAGACTTTGGCCTTGTCGGCCTATTGTATATACGTTTGAAGTTGTGGGTCAACTTTGATTCAGAGTTGAGTAAACTTTGCAGATTAGTTTATTTTTTTATTGTTGTTGTATATTATATTATAGTGTCAAGCCTCATCGGCTCAGGCTTGTTCTGTTAGCAATTTTTTAGTTAGCTACAAGGTTTGCTCGATCAAGTTAGGCACTGAATATCGATCACGCTTCTTTAGATTTTAGGGCGCAACAAAAAAGTGAATCAAATGGTCCTATGCATCTAGACACTTAACCAACATATCATCAATGTAAACTTTCATAATTTTACCAATCTATTTTTCAAACATTTTATTTACAAGATTTAGATAAGTAGCCTTGGCATTTTTTAGATAGAATGTCATTATGTTATAACAATAGGTATCAAAGTTAGTGATGAATGAAGTCTTCTCTTGATCATCCGGGTGCATTTGTATTTGATTATACCTGAAAGATGCATCAAGGGAATTCATCACCTTATGTCCGCTATAGCGTCGATCATTTGGTTGATGTTCCGTACAGGAAATAAATTCTTTAGCCATGCTTTTTTTAAAATGCACATTTTAGACTTGTTAATACTTTGGGCATTGCGACTACATTTGATAGACAATTTGAGTACTTCACCCTCAAATAGATCCTTTGTTAAGCAATCTATTTACCTCTTTCTTAACAAACTTGTTCTTATGATCAGGCATTTCTTCTGCCTCGGCAAAGAGAAGTTTGGGACCGATCTCAGCTTGTACATTGCAACCTCTGGTGGTATACTTGTTATATCTATGTGCAGCCAAGCAAAATGCAATAAGTTTTTTCCTGAGTTTGGGGCTTAGCCTCGTCCCAAGGTATACCTTTTTTCTGGAAAGTTGACGAACATGATGACTTTTTTGAGTTCCTCTATTGTTGATTTAGTAGCATATGTGTCCTCTAATTTTGGGAATATCTCATAAATCAATGCTTCTCGGACAGTTACGACTGTTACCTTCTCAAGGTTTCTTGACTAAGGGTCTGGTTGCCGAGCTGTTTCTTGTGATTTTTGTGTCATATTTTTTTCTTATTGCTGACCATCCATGGTCACTATGAACATTTATTTGGTTGCATATTATTCCCCATGAATGGTCTTGACACCATTTGGAGTTGGAAGCTTAAGCATTTTGTGGTAGGTGGAAGGAACCATGTTCATATTGTGAAGTCATGGTCTATAAATGATAATATTATACCCCATGTCTCCATCCATCACATTGAATAAGGCATATTTTAATGTGCCCTCCTCCCATGTAGGTAATTATACCTCACCCTGAGTCATTATGCTCGACATATTGAACTCAGCTAGTACCTTAGTGGCTGGAATAATCTTATTTACCAGCTCTATTTGCTCGAGGACCCTCAATTGTATGTTGTTGGTGGAAATACTTGGATTAACAATAAAACATTTAATTTGACTATCCAAAATGTTTAATGAAACTACCAGTATGTCATTGTGGGGAAATGTAAGGTCGTATATGCGTCTTTAAAAGTGATTACCTCCTAAGAGACTGGAAACTGTCGCGTTCCATTTTTGTGTGTGACTGAGACATCCGCCTTTTTCGCTATCGAATACACTATAATGTTCACCTCTATGCCTCCCCCCCCCCAACCCAAAGATCATGTTTTATGGTATGGCACGGGGAAGCGGGCTTGGATTGTGGTTCTCCACTTCTCACCCTTTTGTAATTGCTCTTTCCCCAAACGCTTAAGAACTCCTTAGGAGGCCATTGTGGAGCAGTCGAGTTAGATTTTCACATAAATTCTTGCAATCTCCAATTCTATGCCTATTGTACTGTGAAAATCGCACCATTGACTCTGGTCCATGTTATTAGGGTCAGCTCGGATATCCTTCGGCTATTTGACTTCATTGATTTCCCTCATAGAAGAAACCAATTCTGCAATACTAATGTTGAAATTGTATTGTGAAAGAGGGGGAACATTGTGCCTAATCGGCTATTGAGAGGGCCATGCCAACTCTTTATTTTTGTCACGCCCCACCTTGGGAGGCATGACTGGCACCTAATGCAACACTGGAATCTAAGTTGACCTGGTTGGGCACAGGCACCTATAGTGTCTATCACTGACTCAAATTCAAGAAAAAAAACTGCTATATCTCGGTTGTAAACGCAGACGCGGGCCAATAAGGCCACACAGCATCTGTAAAATAAAACAGCTAACCCAGCTAACATACATCAATAGGGATCCTATGTGGGGAGACAAGACCACTAATCTGTCTAGTTATAACAGAAAGGGAAATAAGCAGCTATACTAGGCCCCATACGGCCAACACATAAAATAAGACATACATGGGCCCCATACGGCCAACAACAACTAACTAACTGAATACTGTTGTCTACAAGCCTCTAAAAATACAACTAGTAGTCGGGACAGGGCCTCGGCCTACCCAAATACTGCACAACAAAAAACAGGTAATCTTCTACAACCTGGGAACTCCAAATGAAAGGAGTTGGACAATATATTGACTCTAAATAGCTCTCAGGAGATCTCACAACCTGTCTGTCTAAACCTGCAGGCAAGTAATGCAGCGCCCCATAGTTGAGCGTCAGTACAATATGTACCAAATATGTAATATAGTAAATAAGTTGAATAAAAGTTGTTAAAGACTGAAAGTAAGTAGAAAGAAGGGGCAGTAGTTAACCTGGATGTCTGCTTATTCATAATCTGCGTCTAATAAATCACTACATGTATATGAGCTAAAACTACATCATTACATATTCAATAGCTATAACTAGCAGACAAGAATACAAACAAGAACATAACCTGGCCCCCATAAGCCTGGAAGGTAAAAGCAACATAGAAATAACCTACCGGAGCCTTCATAAGCCCTGACAAGTACAATGCAATCTATATACCCCTATCCAGGTTCTATGATTCTACTAGTGCTATAGCCAACCTACTTGGCTTCTGGGTCTGCATCTGAGCCCTCTAGACTCCTTTGTGTCTAAGCCCGGTGGGCACCTGTAACTACACCTTGGGCACCAGGCTTGACGAGGGTCAGTGATGCCAATACGGCGTAAAATAATAGTCCAACCATGGAATGGACTGTAATAAGGCCTTGGCTTGAATGTAGTCCCTTGGGACATCACATAGCTCCTTGGAGAAACATCAGATAGCCCCTCTGGGCAACATCATATAGCCCCGTAGGCGATGACACAGTTATCAACCCTAAAGTTGTGGATGGAAGGCTGTCCTAGGTGAGGGCAATCCCAACCAATGTGTTACACTGAAGCCTCAATCTAGCCACTCAAAAGGCATATATGGCCTTTTAGTCCTAACGTGACCTCTGCTCACCCCTAGAATAGTTTGTATAGCTACTAGCATGCACACCCCATGTACCTGTATCTGATCATAGGATCCTGATAGTGATCATAATCTCTAATGGTCTAGATCGGATAGGGCGAGATTTGGAGTGGCCTAACAATACTCCAAATGTCTTGCTCGGACAACTATAACTCATAAGCAACTGTAGGGTCGCAGACGACCAATTACTTAGTTCCTTTGCTTAGAACAATTGTAAGGCTGCTACTGACCGAACATGCTTTTGAGCGGTCGGCCCCTAATCCTCCACAGGCAGCTTACTGAAATTCTTGAGGGTAATACTGTACTAACATGGTTCTAGTCCTTTAGACCTTAACTTGGTATGTTCAAATCTTATATGACTCTTCTGGGCGATTCCTAACCTTGTAGGTAAGTTTATATGGACTTAGCCACTCACGGCAACCTGTACCTGAGTATCTTATATGTCACGCCCCGAGCCTACACCCTGGGCGTAACACGGTACTTGAAGCCACAAGTGACCCCAAGTCAACCCCTGGTCTATCAGTCACTAGCATTCTGAGTAAACATGCACAACGTAACTTTAAAATAATATCATAAAACATTTATGATAGACAAGTTTGAAAACATAAAGTTCAAACATTTGAATAATACAGATAAACTTGAAAACTATGTATGTCTGAAAGCCATCTAACTGAGGAGTTGTTGGGACAAGCCCCCAGCTAACTCAAAGTCTAACTGAGATAATAATTCAACTTAAAGAAATTAAAACAAGGCCCTCGAATGATGAGGACTCACACTTTGGCTGCAGCAGAGGCATATCTAGATCGCAACGGCTAACAATGTTGAGTTTGGGAACTTACAGCTGTATCATGAAACGATACAGCATAAAAGTATGCGTTAGTACTTTGAATGTACTGAGTATGCGGGAGAAACATGAATGACATGAAAAACTAGTAACTGAACTGGCATTACATGAAATGACCAACTAAAATGCTGAAAACTAAATCAACTAATATAAAACTAATATGGTCAAAAATGACCCTGGATGATGGTCATAAACATGCGCTATGTCTGAAATACTGAGTCTAAGATACTGCACTGAACTGATCTTGGCTGAAGAATCTGCGAGTAAACTACACTAACTAGTGGGAGAGGCTATAACTGGCATATAACCACGTGAGCTAGACGTGGAGTCCGATGTACACACCCCGTCGGTAAGACCCAATATACCTTGCCAGGGTATAAAGGCGTGGAATGTGAAAATCACTGTCAAAAGGGGTCTGTTAGGCCAAGTAAATAAAACCTACGGTGGCAACGTAGTTCTGGAACCTGGGTGCGCTGGAACCCCGACCCTTTCGGTGCTAAGTCCTACTCCCACTGGACTTTGGATAATCCTATTCTTTTGCTACTGCGGCAAGCGAGATAGCTCGTCTTTTGGGGTCCAAGACTAAACTAACCCATGGATACTATCGGAGAGTTCCTTGAGTGTCTTATAGGACTGATTTGGGCAGGTTCTAGGTGGTGTTTGTTTATGCAGAAGACATAAATGGCTGTCTAGAAAGAACTAACTAATAAGCAGACTGAGGGTCGAGTACAGTCGAGTTATGGCCCAGATGTCATGACCGCCTAATGCAGAATAATTTGAGTTCGAGTTTGAGTCGATGGTGGGAGGCTGCTGACAGCCCGAAAATAAAGCTGAGTCAAGCCAGTCGATTTGACATTTCGGACAACACGGAGGTTGCTAAGAATTTGGCGAAGCTAGTGATGTGATTACATTGAGGCTGGGCGTAGAGTTCTATATTTCTAAGCGAATAGATTACTAGCGGCTAATAGAGAGCTCATTTATGTCGACGACTCGGACAAATTCATAATACAAGGAAATTTCAAGAATTTTGGGAATTTCATGCAGAACAAAAGTCATTCTCGTTAATGGGATGCTCTGCTATATATATATATATATATACATACATACATATATATATATATACGGAAATTCTAGAAAATTCAGCCCCGTCATCTTTCATTCACTGGAAGACTAAACAAGTAAAATCATTTGCTTGAAGTTAGGGCTTAAATTCACCTTTATCAATAACTTGACAATCGATAAGGAGCGTGGAAATTATGTCAACAATAAATATGAACATCGTTCTAAGTGAAAGCAACGAAAATAAACACAAATGCTTCTCATGCTCAAGCTCAGGGCTCAAAACTGATAGAAGAAATTGAGGAGAAGTTTTGGGGACATAAGGAAGGACAATCCCTTACTAAGAAACCCAACATACAGTAAAGAGCACGGAGAATGCACAAATCGAAGAAAGTTCCGCCCTAGCCCTTGCTCTGAAATATACAGAGAAAATTCTACGATGTTCTTCTGAGGATTAGCGTGAGAATGAGGGGAGGAACCATTTTCCCCCACTAAAACGTCTAAGCGAAGCTAAAACGACATGGTTTAGGATCCAAAAGCATAGAAAATAATTTGCCTTAAAAATTTTCTGAAAAACAGTTCTGGCCCCAACCACGAGTCGTACCACGAAGTCACGACTCGTGGTCACCTCACCATTTTTCTCCATCTTCTAAAACTGGCGACTCAATGACGCATCCTAAGGAGTCGTGCGCCGGTTGTGGTATCATCCACCCGCTACTAACTTCTGACTTACCCACGACTCCTCATCACGACTCGTTGCACCACATCCTGCAGGTGTACCATGACATCCCGTGACTACTCACTGGCACCACTGAGAATTTTACCACGGCTCTAACCACGAGTGTTTCTACCCGTCCATGATTGGTAGGACTGCTCGTGATATGACCTCCGACTCCCGAACTTCATCCCAGTGTAGGTCCTCACCATGATCCGTACCTCAAGTCGTCTTGGTGCAAAATTATAGGTTTTTCTGCGGTTACCAACTTAAACTCCTGGGTTTATTCTTAGGCCTTCTCGGGGTATTACATTATAGGAGCCGAGTTGGGGCATTGGCCCTTCTCTACTTGCTGACAAAGAGATTTCCTCCAACTGGGTACCCACGAGTCTATTTGACTCGGAGCGACTAGGGATGGCTTCCTAAGAAGATCCTCATGCATCACTAGGTCAATTGAAACTAGAGTCAATAACGGTAGCTAATTATATGAGGAACGACTCGACTAACTAGGCAACTTGGTACCACGACTTTGGGGTAAGACCATTCTATCAAATTCTGGCCACAGAGTGTCAAAGTATTTAATGGCCTCCGGGCGAGTTTACTAACAATACGAGCACCAAAATGGTAGTTATATTGCCTAGTTGTGCCTATGTTGTTCAACTTATAACTCAATCCCAATAACTATGCCTGCGAGTTTCCTAAGGCCTAGTCGACAATAAAACATCTAATTCTACTAACTTACGGTGAATAGAAGAACCAAGTGATTTCTATGGCGCTTACAGCGTGAGTCACACTTAGCATATTCTTTCCCAGCAGGGATACTATGATATCATTCTTTATATATTTTCTTGCGAAACTAACTACAACATATGTAATCATAATCTGCGATAGCGGCTAATCACGATGATCTTCCTTATATACTAGCAGCCAGCTAATTATAACATATAGGATCATTATCTCGTTAAAACATAGGTGGTATGCTATAGGATGAGAATAACTTTCGAAAGAATAAGTCTTAACATACCTCGAATGTTCATTCTCATTTAACTAGCAGTTTCAACTTGTAAATGGCGGTTCCACACAACTTTTGTTCCTATCTTTGAGAGAATAGGGGTAATTTCAATACTAAATTTGACAAAAAACGATAACTTTCAACAATATTAGCAACTATAATTTAAACTCCGAATAACAAATACAAACCTTATATTTTCTCAAGAGTTCGAAGGGAGAAATACTTACCTAATGCCTATGGCCGTTTAGAATCAATTTGGAGTAATTCTGGCGGCTTTTACTGCGGCAGAGTTTCGTTTTCCGATCAGTACACACAGAAATAACTCCGTAGTAATGCTTCGCATAGGCCTAGAACTCGTTAACCAAAGTTAATCTGGCTGATTGGGCTGACATTTGATAGCATAATGGACGAAAAAATCCTTAAAACTTAGTGTCTCTGTTTCCAGTTGTGAGTTAACTATTTGATGATTTAAATTGAACCAGAGGCTTTATATGCCAACAAGAGCAGTGGCGAGGGGGTGCCGCGCTACCTAAAAGCGTAACTTCCTGCCGCGCCGCTCCTCCCACGAGCGCCCGATCAGCTGGCGGCCCGCGTTAGCGATGCGGCTGGCACATCGAGCTGGCCTGCGGCCTGGCTTTAGATCCTGACCCTACTTTCGGTCTCTTTCCACACCTAGTCCTCTCTTCTCTTCACAAATCCACGTATGCAGCCCTACTAACGATATTACATTGAGGTGTAGCCAGTTTTATGAATCTATATTGTTCTGTAGCATGTGAGTTGTCTCTATGAGATCGACCACTTCCATAAATAGTTGATGCTTCCACATGCTTATGTATCTAAGCATTTTTAGAAACAAATTTCTGATGAGACGCTAGCTGAATAATTCTATTATGTGAAATAAAGTTAGGCCACGACTTCTTTGCAAAAATCATTATTAGATTCACTTGGTCATTCTCAGCCCAATTTCAAACTCATACCAATTGTGTATTTTGGACAAATTGGTGCTACTAACTTCGGTTTAGTTTTCTTCTTTTGAGAAGCATCGAATCAAAGGTTTATCCTTGGTAAAATCCTCTGTCTCCCAATCATCCGAGCACCATAGGCCTTCCAATCATCCGGCACCGCAAACCAATAACATTCTTTCTCTTTGGAACCTTAACACAACCTCCTGGAGTGATTGAGTGTCACCTTTGACAATATTAATATATCTACCTTGAGTTTGAACCTTTGAGCGCCCGGCCCATGGCTCTTGAAGTGAATTGATCTTCCAGCGCTGAAGAATGAGTTAATAGAGTGTAACACCCCCTATAGTTTAAGCAATAAATCCATACTTTTGAGGTAGGACTAAGAGTACTTAATATGCTACAAAGAAAGTGGTTTGAGGTATTTGAGTCACTCTATAGTCGTAATATTAGATTAGATGTCAGTCAAGTGTTAAGATGAAATTCGGCAAAGTTGTACAGAATTTCTTTCTTGAATTCTCTGAAGATGCAGATTCAAATGTCTCTCCAGCTGTACTCCTAACATATAAGTATTTAGGGGGCCTACGACTTATAAATTAAACATCTATGGAGTCTAGTTTCCAACGCATTGCTAAATTATTTGTCAATACAACTTTAGAATGAGGATATTCATGTTTTCGTGAGACTGCGCAAGCGGGTGGAAGAGGACCGGAGGAGGTCCATGATGGCATCATGTCACACCACCCAAAATGGTGCATTAGGAGCGTGATACATTGCTCCTATGTTGGCTAGCCTCTATTTAAGTTGGCAATTAGGTTATTTATATCATTCCACCTTTTTCCAGCAATTTCCTCGACAAGAACCTCTCTCTCAAGACCGTCCTCTTCATGTTCCTTTGATTTTTAAGGTTATGAAATATTTTCCAACGATTTTGATGTCTAAAAGTTGGGAGGCACGTGTAACTTGTGTTTTAGCGTCATTTCCGAATGAGTTGGTGGTTGTTTCATATGGAGATGTTTGGTAAGCCTTCTGTTTGTTCTGGGTTGTTTTGGTGGTTACGAATCTATAGAGGTTAGTAGGTTGTTTCAAAGTTTCTACCATTGAATCCATGAGAATATTTGCCAAATAAGCTCTGTTTGCATGTTTCTTCATTGAAGTTGTGTCAGTTGTTCTTAGCAATAGTAGGCTGCTTTGAATTAGCATATTAAGGGCATTGAAGGATCAAGTTCTGGCTTGGTTTAGGTTCACCAGATTGGTATATTAAAGGCTTCGCTTTCTCTTTTCGACATGAATTTCCATTGTAATCAAGCCTTGTTATTATCGTATAAGTTTGTTGCCTTGTGGTTGATGTTATGGTTATTACTAGCTATTTTGGGGTTGTGGATGGTGTTCTTTCCCTCACTATTTGAGTCTGAAAATCAGATATTTAGTTTTAATTAGTTGTCGCACGACGGTAGCACATTGAAAGGCATTAGTTGTTATCTTTGGGGATTGTGTTAAGGGCTGAATTGTTGGACTTACGTTTGTAGTGATTGATATTATTTGTGGTATTCTATAGTTTTATTTAGGAAGCCGGGGATAGGGGTATAGGCTATGATCCTTCGGTTGTTCAATAATACTTTGGAGATATATAAGAGGTATAGAACAAGGATGAATGCTACGGTGGTAGTCAGATTGGGATGTTTTACCTTGCCTAAATATGTGATTTGAGTGTGAACATTTGTTTTGTGTGTATTTGGCTCGATTATATGCTTTGATTATTTGTGAAGCATGGACACTAGCACATGAGAGTTGTTCGGAGCTAGGGGTCGAGTCAGGGTTCCTTGTGGCTTGTGGATACCCAACACATAGGGTTATTCCGACTTGGGGTTGAGCCCAAGGGTTGATATGGTCTGTGGAGTTGATAGTTCCTCCATAGTACCGAGGCAACACTTGATTTAAGAGTTGATGCAGCATACTCAGAGCCTCTATGGGATCGCGATAGTTCTCCCGGTCGGATTGAGTTCTATTAACTACGTGCGGTGAGAATTGTTTATTAGTGATTAATTGATATTATTGCTAATGTGTGTGCTTATCTTTGTAGTTGCCTTATTATATTTGTGCGATAGCTATGGATGCTACTTGTGACTTGATGATAGCAGAGGTTTTGAGAGGCCTAGAGTTGGCTCAAGTAAGACAATTGATTAGGCTCTGGATGGTACATCTTGATTCTGGTCAGCGGTTAGGTGTCGTGAGTGTTTATTATTCACCCATCTAATAGGTAGGACTTGTCGGTATTATGGGGGCGGTAGGTTCCATTTGTTTTGCTTGATTTGTGATTCCTTCTTATTATTATACACTAGATTTCCTATTGATCGACATCGATTCTTGTTGTCATTTTTATCTTACATACTTGGTACATTTCCGTACTGATGCGCTAGTCGAGATGTTTCTTTCATACTTGTAGGTGTTGATCGGTAGATGGACCGAGTCTTTGGTCACTGAGTGGAGTGGTGCACTGAGTCGATAAAGCTCCAAGTCTTTCAGAGTTGCCAGATGTTGTTTTATGGGTAGTTAAGGGGCCAAATGGGACAGTTGACTACTATTATGTTCATAGGCTCATAGACATTTGTTGTGGGTGTAATGTCATTGTTGTAGGCTAGGTGTGCCCTATTGTATAGATTATTTTTATTTCGTGGCCCTTGACGGCCTGTATTTATTTTTAATTGGTCGATAAACCCGACTTCTTCTTACTGCATTTACCTCTGATCTTATAGTAATTATTATGTTAACATTGTGGGGTCTGGCTTGTAGTAGTTGGTTTTATGGAAGGGTGTGCTCAGTCGAGGTGGCACGGGGTGCAGTCCCATGCCTCTCCGGAGTTTGGGGTGTGACATAGAGTGTCTAGAAAAATACAATACCATGTAAGGGCTCCCTTGATCTGTGCTTCTCCAAGAGTGTCTTAACAGAACAATCTTCGATCTCATTCGAGTTGAAGTCATTCCCTTTGATCGTTGTTGTTTATATTTTTTTGTTTCTTTATTTTTCAAATTTCAGTGTTGTTGCAAACTTAATAATTTGAAACTTTTTGGATTTTTATAATTTTAAGAATGCATGTAAGAATTGGTTTCAAACATCATATAACATATCTTTAAAGTAGATAACTTTTCATAATTTGTATCTGATCATGTGTGGTTAATAGATTCCTCAAATTATTTTAACTAATGAAGAGAAAAATTACATTGTACAAAAATCATTATGTAATATTTTTTTATTTAGGACTTTAAGAATTAGATTAAGAAAGAAAAAGTTAGATGAAGAGATAGACACTACTTGGAAAGAAAGAACTGCTGCATCACCATTATTAGAAGTTATATCCTTTTAATTTAATTTAAATATTACTAAAAGTTAAAGTTGGTTACATACAAGTATATATAAGTGTCATGCAAAATAAGGCATTATTAAACTCCCTAAAAATAGTATTTTAGTTTAATATTATATATCTAATAAGATAAAATTTAAATGCCAAGGTGGACTATCAATTGTGCAATCTTGATCCCATGAAAAATGTCAAAAGAAAGTTTAAAACTCTCAAATTTCAAAGATCTTTTAATGTTGTATTGTAGCCTCAGGTGAACCTTATCTCATTTTGATTATGTACCTAAAATTTAAGATTTAAAATAAATCTAAAAAAATTCTTAAAATAAATTATAAAAGTTAAATTATTTAGAACACAAGTAAAATTGTCTTCACATATTTAATATTTCTTTAAACAAGGATACTAATGTGAATTAGTAGAAAAAGAAACACTACTTAAATAATTTTATTACCATCAAATAGGAGTCTTCAATTTTGCCATAATTAAAATCTTTCTAATTATCAAAGGCTCGAGGTGTTTTAATAGATTACTGTCTTTCTAAAACTACCTTTAAAATATTTATGTATCTTTCTATAGAGTTGTTTTGTAATTTGGCATCTTGGTTTTTGTACTTGGGTTAATTACAGCAAGAATTTGTATTCTTTCTTATAATCATTAAACAATAGTACTCTACAAGCATTTTATTCAGCCAAAGCCACCAATAACACACATTTTTCTAAATAAATCAGTCACAGGGGTACATGTGGTGCATGTAATTCAAGTGTATCCTTTTCTTCATCTAGAGCCATCGAGAATTTGAACGGGAATAAAGGGCGAAACAAAACTTCGATTATCGTAATCATGAATATCATGCGCTTGTGAGTTGAAAAGGTGAAAAATGATAGTTGTGCAAACTCTAATAAATTCATACTTCTTTTATATTTTAAAACAATTTCACATTTAATAAATTATACTTAAGATTATTTTTTTCATAATAATTAAGAGTTTAAATTAATTAAATATTTATTAATTAAACTAAAATCCTAATATTTAGAGAGGAGTTTGTAGAGGTTAATATACGTAATAAAAAATGAGAGTTTTCAATTATTTTCTATGATAACTACTGTTAGATACCAATAAAATCTCTAACTCTAAAAGTTATGAAATAGTAATAGCTATAATCACCTCAAGCGGAATTGAGCACAGAAATGAAACATAATCAAATTCATGAGCAAATTCCTGTTAACATGATTTTAATTAATTTGGTATTATCTTATACATTAAAGGTTAATCATAGGAAGTTAAAATGAAAAATTCTCAATTTATTTCAAAATCCTAAATATAAATTCATTTATAAGTTGAAAAAATAATTTTATCAATTAAGTTTTACCTTATATATATGTTTTCTCATTTGAACTATGTTTTGTAACATATGAAATGTTAATATTTTGTAAATAGAAAGAAAAGATGTGTACCTCAAAGTTTCTAACCTCGGACAGGGTTGAATTAGAAAATCGAAAAATCTGCACCGGGTCAACGGGCGGGTTGTTAAGTGACTCGTTGTGTGACAACGAATCGTTAAGCATTGCATGTTAGCAGGCTATGAGAGTTGTAGAGTGTTGAGTACAAGGAGATCCAACGAGGAGAGAGGCAGGTCGTGGTGTCTAATGACTCATTAAGTGTCATGTTAGTTAGGAGGAATGTGGAAACCTTGAGATTCAAGGTCAGGATGAATGGTGAAGTGACCCGTTAAGGTGTGACAGCAGTCGTCGAGTGGAGGGCGTCAAGTTAAGATCAAAAGTTGAAGTCACGTCCGGTGTGGCGGAAGGTGGGACGAGCCGATTAAGTGACCTAATGGTTGTTGGTCATAAATTAGCTCTAGTAGTGCCATTTCCCGATCAGTTCTTTGAGGTGTTTCATAATTTTTCAGCTCTAACTCTTTAATGGCGTTGTTTTGAGCCTTGTAAGGAGTGTTTAAGAGGGTTTATCCTAGCCTAATTCATTAGTCTCCCATCCATGCAGCTATATGATTTCTCTTCCGAGGATCAAACTAGAATTCCACCTTAATTTCTTCCTCAATTCTTGGGCTTTCAAGGCTAGTTTAGAAATCAGTTTACCCAAGTATGTGGGGCTATGGATGGGGATTTCTTCCACCCTCATATAAATTTTCCCTCCTAATTTATGAATTCAAGTTTCTAATCAAATTATTATTTCATTCCTGAGTTTAACTCAATTCTATAAGAAAGCTATCTATGCTATGTCTATGGGTCCAATCCATTCATATTCTAATATTATAGTTTAAACAGTCTAGTGGGAAGATTTTATACTTAATTTGATTTTAGATTATTAGAAATTATGCCCTATTATGCAAGTTTTATGAGAATTCAGCTTATGATCATGATTTCAAGCATATTAAGTTATCTAATATGCATGAATTTGCCGAACTCTCAACTTATGATTCCATGATTTTGATTTATGAAGTCTATTTCAAGTATGCATGATTTTATGATTTGGGAAAGCCCATGCAAGTTAAGTATGCTTATTATAATTTTAGTCAAAAGTACAAGATCATTTTATGATATGATTTGGAGTCTTGACTCCCAATATAGTTTATGATGATTTTAGTCAAGACTCCCAATACACCTTATGATATGATTTGAGTCAAGACTCCCAATGTTTTCAAGCTATGTTTTGAGAATCTGTATATTTTGAAAGTAGTGTCGACATCTAGTAGGCTTGGGGTTTGAGGAGTTTCCCGGTCTCAAACTACGCTCCACCGTAGGTATATATTTTTTGGACCTCTCAAAGAAGTGTTTCCCCCGCCCGAGCACATCGTTATATTACACTTTATTCGTCATTTGCCCTAACAAGGCTTAGGATGGCTCTCCTCCATATGGGCGTGTGGGATCATCTTGCTCTATTCCATGGTGGTTATCGGTTATGACAAGTCTCCCATTGTTCCTTATGATTTCAGTTACTCATGTTGTGACTAACAATCTATTATGTTTGATAGCATGTTTGACCCAATGATTGGTTATGAGCTTTTACTTACGATTTCAAACATGACAAAATGTGTAGTTTTTATTTTTTTTAAATCTTAGGTCGTATGTTCGATTCACGATAACGTCATGATTATGTATATCTCCTGGATACATGGCTTTATGCAGTCATACTCTCATGATCTATTTGATTTATATGTAACTTCAACCAATGTTTTACTAATCATGTTTGCCACTTTACATACTCGGTACATTTCAGTAATAACCATACTCTATGTTATATCATCTTATGATATAGGTTAGAGTGATCAACGAGTCTCGTTGATACCTTTGCTCCCATATCAGTCCATTCCAACCCCTGTTTGGGTAGTCCTCATCATCCAAGAAATCTATCATTTAGACTTGTTATGTAGGCTTAGTTAGGACCGTTTATTTGGGTTTTTCTTAACATCTCATCGAGATAGTAGAGGCTTTTCAAATATAGACTAGTATATTTCAGCTTTGAGATTCACCATTGCTTGATGTATCGCATGATATATGTTTTATCATATTTAATCTTCGCTTATTGATGTTCATGTACTTTCGCTTGATTATGCCTTTAAGTCATGCTATGTATACCATAAGTTGGCTTGGGCCATTTTGTACTTGGTTCTAGGTTACTGTATCTCGATCCGGGGTATCAGCTCAGAGTCGTGACAAAAAGTCATTATCCAGCTAGATACTATAATGAAAAGTTAAAGTTGTAATTTAAATATTCACTTAGTAACTAAGTATATATTTAATATATTATACAAGTATTTAATTTCAAATTATAAAACAAAACAAAATAGTTCTTTTCAAATTCCTCCAATTTTTTCTTATTTTTTAACAATTAAAGTTTAATTTTTAAAAATATTTTTTCTATCACTTTTTATTTCAATCATAATTTAATTTCCAATTTCATATAACTGACTATCTCAAATGTTTTTTTTGTTTTTTTAAAATTAATATTTAATTGAAATTAATATAGAAATTTAAAATCAACTAAACTTTTTATTTATTAAATCTTTTCTTATTCAAATTATATAAAATATATATATATTTATTGTTTTCTAATATTAAAGACCACAAAATCAACTAAATTTATAGTTAGTTTTTTCTTATTTAAAGTATTTAGAAATGAATTTGTAGAATTTGCTATACGTATTAAAATAGAGATTTCATTTTCATCTGGATAATAAAATTCATCAACTATTTCCTGTGATAGTTATTACACATTGAATAAGATATCAATCTTGGAATCAAAAATTAATGAAATAATATTATGTTTAATTAATTAAAAAGGATGGCAGTTATAGGGAAGTTAAAATAGCAAGTATTCAATTTATTTAAAGTTCTAAATATTAATTCATATATATAATTTTTGTAAATTAAATATTATCCCTTAAGGTAGTTATCGTATCAGCATTGATTATTTTCATGAACTTAAACTTTTTGGTATTTAATTGTAACTCAAATATATTGCTTAATAATATTTTTCAAAGTTATATACTCAATGATATGAATTATACACATAATAATTTGTTATTTTATATATTATTTTATTAAATGAAACAGTATACACCGTTCAAGGCATACTAATCTATAATATATTAAAAGCATGAAAGGTCCTTAAAAGTGTTGATTAGACTTTTTACCCTTTGTCGGAGACTCTATAATAGACAAGGTATCATTTATATTTTCTTAAATAATTGTCATTTAATTATTATCTTAGTATTTGAGACTTGGAAATCAATTAAAGTTACAACTATTAATTTTTTACTTATTTGTAAAAGATAAGAACTCCTAATATTTAGTAATTTAAAATTGACTAAAATTTTATAATTTATAAAACACATTTCTATTTATAGTGAATGTTTATAAATGTATTTGTATTGTAGTGGATACATGTGTTTATATTATAGTGAAAGTCTATGTTTTGGAGAAAAGTTAGGAGAAATTATCCCTATAAATAAAGGGGTTCTCCTTCATTGTATTTCATCCCATCAAGAGAAATAAGAACTTCTCTCCTTCTCTCTTTCTACATATTCTTGTTCTTTCTTTATTATTTTATAACACGCTATCAGCACAGTATCTGCCTTGAGCACTCACTTTGAAAGATTTGAGGTAAGAAAATTAAAATTTCTTTTTCGAAAGATGTATTACTTAACCACAGGAGTGATATTCCTTTGGTGATAGTATTTCTCTACGACTCTCTTTTGTTTCCAAATTTGAAGGCCAAGGTATTATTTTTTTCTTTCTTTTAATATGGATAATCTTACGAAATTTGATTTGTTGCCTTTAAAAGTTCGGGCAAGAACTACCTTTCATGGGGTGTTGGATGCTGAAATCCATATGGATGCAATGGGTCTTGGAGACACGATTAAAAGTGAAAACAAAGCATCAAAAATCCTTATGGATGCAATGGGTCTTGGAGACACCATTAAAAGTGAAAGCAAAGCATCAAAAATCAATATGGATGCAATGGGTCTTGGAGACACCATTAAAAGTGAAAACAAAGCATCAAATCAATATCGTGCTAAGGCTATGATATTCTTGCGTCGTCATATTGACGAAATTCTGAAAATTGAATATCTCATGATTAGGATCCACTTGTTTTGTGGAATAGCCTAAAGAAAGGTATGACCACCTGAAGATGGTCATCCACCCAAAGACACGATATTATTGGTCATCAAGACTATAAATCTGTTCCTGAGTATAGCTCATCAACATTCAAAATTGTTTCTAAGTTGAAACTATGTGGAGAAACTATAAATGATGTTGATATGATTGAATATGTGGTAGTATACAAAATTAATTAAGAGCTCCAGAAGAGCTAATATATTACCTGAAGGAATGAAATTGTTGTAGTAAGTCTCAAGAAACTTATAAGTTTCAAGGACATTGAAAAATGAGACTAATTGTGGGAAGATCTAATATCTTCATGCTACTACAATTAGACGGGTTTTAAATATTTATGTAAAAGATTACCTGTAGGTTTTTATTTGTAGTATAAATATGGGTATGATAATGAAATCACATACGAGAAGTAAACTGAAGTTTACTGAAATAAGTTAGCATAAGCCGATTGGCCATCTCGGTTCAAATGTGATGCAAAAATAGTGAGAATTCACGTGGCTATATGTTGAAGAAATAAAAAGTTCTTCAAGAATTCTCTTGTGTTGCTTGTTCTCATGACAGAATGATCTTGATCAGCTAAGATTGGAATTATATTCCGTGAAATTTTGAAACTTATAAAAGGGTGAATATCGTACATTCATCTACCATTAGCCATTTGCTAATAGATGCATCTATGGAATTGTCACATGTGTTTTGATATCAACTTGCAATTGATTTTTGTAAGGTTGTTGCTCCAGGTATTAAATTAGGCATAGTTCCAAATTATAAAATCATGTTGATAATGGTGATTCATATCTATGTTGGTTTAGCAAAAATTGTATGCCTCCAATTATATCTAAATCATTGGTTATGAGAATAAAACTCCCAAATAAAATTTGGTATGAGATATGTTTATTTAACATATAGCAACACTTGGATGCATCAAGCCAACAAAGTTTCCCTATCACAATTGATTCAGGGTCAGGAATCGAATAATTCCATCTAAAAATTTGAATGTGCGATATATGATTCAATTGCTCCACACAACACAAAGATGGGTCCCCAAATGAGTTTGGGGAGTAAATATTAGTTTTCTAACATTAGGGGAGAAGTGATTAGCAACTGAAAATTGGTATGTCATGAATTATCTAGATCACGGGGAAAAAAAGTGAACTTAAAGTTGATAGATAATTCACTTGCAAAATATTACCCAAATTAATTGCCGAGATATATTTGCTAACTCTATTTTTATAATTCAGTTACAAATGCTCCAATGAAAGGTCGAAGGACAGAAGTCTATGAGACACTTTGAAGCGTGATAAAACCAAATGGTTCCAATTATAGAACTCCTTGAAAAAGAGAGAGGAGCAAATGATTAAGATGATCATAATGATGAGACAAGTACTTTAAGAAAGCACCACGACATAATACTTCACTTAAAACCTTGGCAAGGTTCAGGTACCTGAAAATAACGAAAATGAAGAGATCTCAATAAGTTATATCGCATTGGGCCCGATATCAAAATGATCATCGACGATACCTTTGATATAATGTAAACCAATATTCTAAATATTGACGAGGATCTTGAATTTAAATACGTAAAGTAGTCCTCTCGTGGTGGATGAAATTATTTTTGAGTTCCTCATAAGTATTGCAATATATGAAAAACTTGATATGCGCATAATGAAATTATTTTCATGTCTAGAGGCCCGAAGGATATATGAAAATCCTTGAAGGATTTAAGCGAGCGAAATTCTTAGTTACAAAGTATGATGCGCTCCTACTAGGAGACATTGGAATGAGATCAAACACATATGCGGTATCTAAAAAGGACTATTGATATGACATTTATTCTAACAATTGCCGGTCCAGATCTTGTGGTTATCTTGGAGTACGGGGTATTTATCTGACCCACACAAAAGCTCGATCTCAAACTGGATTACGTGTTCATATGTAGAGGTACTGTCATATCTTGGAGATCTACAAAGCAGTCTCTCATAGCTACTTCATCAAATCATGCTGAGATAGTAGCTATTCATGAAGCAAGTCGAGAATGTGTGGTTGAGGTCATGATACATCTCATTGAGAAAATGTGGTTTGAAATGTGACAAAAGTACCCACAATTTTGTATGAAGATAATGCAGCATGCATAGCACAACTAAAGGGAGGATTCATAAAAGGAGATAGAACAAAACACATCTCGCCAAAGTTTTTCTACACACATGAGCTCCAAAAGAATGGTGATATCAATGTACATGTGTTCGTTCAAATGACAATGTAGCTGGTTATTCACCAAATCTCTACCATGCAACTTTCAAGAAGATGGTGCAAAAGATCGGGATGCAATGATTCAAGGATGTTGTCATTGAAGTTAATGCAGCTGTACTCTTTTTTCCTTACAGGGTTTTGTCCCACTTTAGGTTTTTTCCTTATAAGGTTTTAATGAGGGGCAGCCATAATGCGTATTATTAGACAATATACTATTTTCCTTCTTTAGATTTTCCAGGTTTTTCTAGTAAGGTTTTAACGAGGCACATTATCCTATCAAATAGACATTCAAGGGGGAGTGTTATAAACATGTTTGTATTATAGTGAATGTCTATAAATGTATTTGTATTGTAGTGGATACATGTGTTTATATTATAGTGAAAGTCTATGTTTTGGAGAAAAGTTAGGAGAAATTATCCCTATAAATAGAGGGTTCTCCTTCATTGTCTCCTTCATTGTATTTCATCCCATCAAGAGAAATAAGAACTTCTCTCCTTCTCTCTTTCTCTACAATATTCTTGTTCTTTCTTTATTATTTTATAACAACTTCTTAAATCTTACATTTTTTGAACTATATTAAAAGTCATAACATTTAAGACTTTAAAATAAATTATAATTTTGTTAACTTATATCAATTCTTTATTTATTAAACTAACTAATTATCCACCACGGTACAAGAAAATAATTTAAAGAGTGTAATTTTATTATGCATTAATACATTGGATTCTTTCTTCTTCTTCTTCTTCTTGTTAAAAAAAATTACATGATCGAAAAAAGAAGAAAATGTAGAAATACAACATACTTTAAGTTGTTTCAGTTAATCAAGTACTCTTCTTATTCACTTATTTTAGTTGAATCTATATTATTTCTTCCGTTTCAATTTATATGAAGGTGTTTGACTAGACATATAGATTTAAAAAAGAAAAAAGTTGAGCTGAAATCTTATAAAGGGTAGATTGAAAAGTTTAAAATTAAGTTATTACTAAAAATTTAAATTATAAAATTGTAACACCCCAAAGTTTCCTACGACTAGACTCGTGATTTGGAATTTGATCAGCAGAAAAATCTGAGAAAATGCCTCAGTACGGGTCCTAATACGACTCATTGTTGGGTGGTACGAGTCGTACCTTTGCCTGTAGCATGTTGTCCAGGGGTGATGGATTGAGACTACGACAGGGACCTACGTGTCGTACCTAGATAGTACGAGTCGTACTAGGGGATCGTAGGAAGAGATTAGGAGTTGTGTTCTGAGATGGTGTAAGGAACCACGAGTCTAGGTACGACCTGTGGTAAGGAGGTACAGATCGTGGTAGGTACCCATGGCATGAAGTTTAGAGAATGATAAGACGTAGGATCTGAAACCACGAGACTCAGTACGAGTCGTGGTAAGGTCCTACGAGTCGTAGGATGAGTTGTAGCATTGGACGGGACAGTTTTTAAATGCGAAGTCTGAGGGGTAATTTTATAACTTCCTAAACTTTTAACTCCTAGATGAGACCATTTTGGGTTTCTTAAGAGGTGTATTAAGGGGTTTTTCTAAGCCTAAACCCTCATTCTACTCCTAATACTTTAATTGGAAGATTAAATCCCCTCAAGCCAAGATTTGGGATCTTAATCAAGATCATTTAATTTCCTTTGGGACTTCAAGTCAAGCTAGGAAATTCATCAAGATCAGGTATGTAGGGTTATGAATGGGGGAAACCTTCCACCTCATGCCCAATTTCACCCGTATCTAATGATTTTAAGTCTCCAAGCATGATATGTTGAAATTCTAGGGTTAGACCCAATTGTCATGAAATCTCCTATGATCTCTTATCAATTCAAGTCTCTTGTGATGAAATTCATGATTTGTGATTATGGTTACGAAATTTCTACTAGAATCTCTCATGGATCTATACTTTCAAGTTTATGGAGATTTTCCCCTAATATATATGATTTATGAATATAAGCCTATGATTACAAGTTATGATGAATTATTCGAGCATGCATGAATGTTTATGAATTCTTAAACCTATGATTTTATGATTTCGAGTTATGAATTCTTATTCAAGTAAGTATGAATTTCATGAAAATTAAGTTTATGTATCATGACCAGTTGTGGCAATATTTTTATGGCTAGTTCACATATTTTTATGGCTAGTTCACTAACTGAATACTCTATGCTATATCGTCTTATGATATAGGTTCAGGCAACCAGTCTTAGCCTCGTCATTAGCTCGCTCTCGCTCAGTCCAGCTCTGTCCCACTTTTGGGTGAGTTCTCATGATCCGAGGATATTTTTTCCAGTATTTGCTTTATGCCCATGTCTTTTAGTTTCAGTCTTTAGCGAGCTAGTTTGGGATGTTGTCCCATCAGCTCATTAGAGGTTTAGAGGCTTTTCAGACAACTTATTTAGGTGTTTTTTAGCGATATTGGTTCGATTACATTTATGTTGATATACTATGCAGACTTCCACTTACGTCATGTTCATGCTCTATTTCCGCTTAGTAATGCTCTTAAATCATGCGATGTATGTACCATAGGTTAGCTTGGACCTATTCATGGTTCTAGGTCTCGTGTCTCAATCCAGGGTCTTAGTTCCGATCGTGACAAACTTGGTATCAGAGCAAAGATTTAGGTGTGTCCTAGGGTGTCTGAAAGTTGCAGTCTTTTCCATGAGTGTGAAGTGTGTTACACTTATGGGGAAGAGGCTACAAAACGTTTTAGAAAATTTACCATCTTTCATGATCTATATCGTGCGATGAAGTACATCTCTCTACTTCTCTAACTCGTGCTATACGCATTTGCAGAAATATGCCTCCACGCGGAGTCAACGAAAGAAGAAATGACAATGGCCATGGCAATGGCAATGAAGATGGGCATCAGTCAGCCCCACCTGCTCCAGCTGATCCTTTACCGGAGAAAGTTACTCATGCCGAGTTTAGGGCCACTTTTTAGATGTTGGCTCAGGCTATGACAACCTAGGTCAACCAACAGGCAGTGGCCCATGTCCACTAGAATGAGAATGCGGCAATAGCTAGGGTGCGAGATTTCCTCAAGATGAACCCACCTGAGTTTCTTGGGTCAAAGGTGGATGAGTTCATAGAGGAGGTTCAGAAGATCATCTAAATTATGAGGGTGACTAGAGAGGAGAGTGCATACTTAGCCTCCTATCAGTTGAAGGGGGTTGATCACATATGGTTTTGGTAGTGGAAGGAGAGCAGGGGAGTTGGTGTGATTCCCGTTGGTTGGGATGAGTTTGTTACTGCTTTCTTGGGTAGATTATTTCCTCAAGAGTTGAGGGAGGCAAAGGCAGCCGAGTTTGTCAATCTGAAGTATGCACTGAAGATAGTGGTCAACCCGAGGGCTCATATGAGCAGGTTAGTGAATAGGGTGGAAGATTCCTTGGTCAAGAAGTGTAGGACCTCCATACTGATTAATGACATAGATATCTCCTGACTAATCATATATGCCCAGCAAATAGAGGTAGAGTAGATGAATGAGAAGGAGAGAGAGGCCAAGAGGGCCAAGATGGGGAGTTATGGGCATTTCCAACAGAGATTCGGTGGTGGACATCGCTCTCAGTCTCACTAAAGGTCGTCATACCCAGCCCTACCATCAGCTAGCATTCCATCCAGACCTCGGGTGATCAGAGGAGCAAGGAATCAGGTTTTAGGGGCCAGAGGAGCACGACAGTAGAGCGCACTTTTACAGTCTACAGGAAATGTGGTAAGAACCACCCAGGGAAGTGCTTGGTTAGCTCAGATGGTTGCTTTGTGTGTGGGAAGCCCGAGCACATGTGTAGGGATTGTCTTTTGGCTAGGCATGGCGATAGTAGAGGTTTCCCCAGCAACCACTTCAACAGCTCCAGCAGCTTACCCATCTCAGCAGGGCACTTTTTCTAGTGCAGGTGGCAGACAACACCAGAACAGTTTCTACACACTTTCATCTCATCAGGAGAAGGAGTGCTCACCCGATGTGGTCACTGGTATGTTATGAGCATTCCATCTTGGTGTTTATGCATTGCTAAATCCAGGAGCTACATTATCTTTCATGAATCCTTATGTTGCTGCTAGTTTTGGTGTTAGTCTCGAAATCTTAACATAACCCTTCTCAGTCTCTACTCCAGTCGGTGAGTCAGTTTTAGCTCGACGGGCATACAGAAATTGCCCTATTACAATTCTTCAGAGAGTCACCTTAGCCAACTTAGTGGAGTTATATATGACCGATCTCAATGTTATATTTGGTATGTATTAGTTACATGTTTGGTATGCTTCAGTCAATTGTAGAACCTGTACAGTAGAGTTTCAATTTTCGGGTGAATAAATCCTAAAGTGGAAGGGTAGTTCAGTTGTGCCTGTAGGTTACTTTGTTTCCTATCTCAAGGCCAGGAAGATGATCTCCAAGGGTTGTGTATACCATCTAGTTCAGGCTAAGTATGCTACATTCGAGACCCCGACTCTTTAATTATTCCCTATTGTATGTGAGTATACGAAGGTGTTCCTAAATGATGTACCAGGAGTCCCTCTCGAGTAGGAGATTGACTTTGGTATTGACCTTCTCCCTGATACGCAGTCCATATCCATTCCTCCTTACAGAATGGCTCCAACTGAGCTAAAAGAGTTGAAAGAGCAGTTGAAGGATCTCCTAGATAAGGGTTTCATTAGTCCTAGAAAGTCCCTATGGGGTACCCCAATTCTCTTTGTTCAAAAGAAGGATGGTTCCCTTAGGATGTACATATATTGTCGACAGTTGAACAAGGTCACAATCAAGAATAAGTATCCGCTCCCCGGGATTGATGACTTGTTTGACTAGCTTTAGGGTGCTAAGTGCTTTTCTAAGATAGATCTCAGATCCGGCTATCACCAGCTCAGAGTTAGGGAGAGCTACATCCCGAAGACAGCCTTCATGACTCGGTATGGTCACTATGAGTTTGTAGTTATGTCTTTTCGACTAAAGAATGCTCTTGCAACTTTTATGGACTTGATGAACAGGGTGTTCAAGCAGTATTTGAATATGTTCGTGATTCTCTTCATAGATGATATCCTCATATACTCTCGGAATGAGGAGGATCATGCCGCTCATTTAAAGATTATGTTGAAGACTCTTAAGGATCGCCAGCTGTTTGCTAAATTCAGCAAGTGTAAATTTTGGCTGAACTCAGTAGCATTCTTGGGTCATGTGGTGTCTAGTGAGGGTGTTCAGGTGGACTCTCAAAAAATAGAAGCGGTGAAGAATTGACCTAGACCTGTCAATCCTATAGATATTAGGAGTTTTTTGGGTTTAGCTAGCTACTACAAGAGGTTCATAGAGGGATTTTCATCCATTGCAGCACCATTGACTAAGTTGACCCAGAAGAAGGCCAAATTTCAATGGTCACATACTTGTGAGAAGAGTTTTCAGGAGCTAAAAACTCAACTCACTTTGGCCCCAGTACTAACCCTATCGGAGGGCACAAATGGTTTTGTTGTATATTGTGATGCCTCTAGGGTTGGTCTTGGTTGTGTGTTGATTCAGCATGGTAAGGTCATTGCATATGCCCTAGACAGATTAAGACTCATGAGAAGAATTATCCAATGCATGACCTAGAGTTGGCAGCTGTGGTGTTTCCTTTGAAGATTTGGAGCCACTATTTGTATGGGGTGCATGTAGATGTGTTCAGGGACCACAAGAGCCTTCAGTACGTGTTTACTCAGAAGAAACTGAATTTACGGCAAAGGAGGTGGCTAGAGCTTCTCAAGGACTATGACATAAGTTTCCTTTATCATCCGAGCAAAGCCAACGTAGTGGCGGATGCTCTTAGTAGGTTGTCCATGGAGAGTGTGTCCTGTGTCGAGGATGGGAGAAAGGAGTTGGTGAAGGATGTCCATAGTCTTGCTTGTTTAGGAATTCGCCTTACCGGTTCATCGGATGGTGGTGTTATTATTCAAAATGATTCGGAATCTTAATTGGTTATGGAGGTTAAAGCAAAGCAAGATGAGGATCCTATCTTGGTGAAGCTGAAGGAAGCGGTCCAGAATCAGAAAGTGGAGGTTTTCTCCCAAGGGGGGATGGTGTACTCCGATATCAGGATCGATTGTGTGTTCTGTTGTGGATGACTTGAGAGAGAGGATGTTGAGCGAGGCTCATAGATCTCGATAATCTATCTATCCAGGTGCCACCAAGATGTACCATGATTTACGGGAAGTCTATTGGTGGAACGACATGAAGAAGGACATAACAGAGTTTGTGGCTAAGTGTTCGAATTGCCAACAAGTGAAGGTTGAGCATCAGAGACCTGGAGTTATGCTTCAAGATATCAGCATTCCTACTTGGAAGTGGGAAGAGATCAATATGGACTTTATTACAGAGTTGCCTCATACACGCCGACAGTATGACTCCATATGGGTGATTGTGGACAGGTTGACCAAAGCAGTCCATTTCCTATCGGTCAAAACTACTGATTCAGCTGAGGATTATGCTATATTTTACATTCGGGAGTTAGTTTGGTTTCATGGAGTTCCTTTTTCCATCATCTCGAATAGGGGTACTCAATTCACCTCTCAGTTTTGGAGATCATTTCAAAAGGGACTTTGTACTCGGGTGAAACTTAGCACTACTTACCCAAAGAAAGATGGTTACACCGAGTGGAACATCCAGACTCTTGAGAACATGTTGAGAATGTGTGTGATTGATTTCAAGGGTATTTGGGATGATCACTTTCCTCTCATCGAGTTTCCTACAATAACAATTATCACTCTAGCATTTAGATGGCTCCGCTTGAGACTCTTTACAGGTGGAGGTGTAGATCACCTATTGAATGGTTCGAGGTAGGTGAAGCTACGTTGATAGGGCCATATTCAGTTCATGAGGCTATGGGGAAAGTTCAACTTATTAGAGAGAGGCTAAAACAACTCAGAGTCATCAGAAATCTTATGTGGATGTGACAATGCTCAAATCACACTATTGTAAAAGTATGACGCGGACGTTGTCAACAAAGAACCCAACTAGGTTGGGGTAGATCCCACATGAAATATGGTCAAGATATAGAATAACGCTAGTATTTAAGCTTTTAAGTCTGTTATTTCCTAATGGGGGTTTGGAATTTAATAAGTAACAATATTGAAAAGTGATTTGTTATCAAGATGATGCAATTAATTAGGAAAGTATTCCCCATGGGTTCATAATTACTTCGGATTTTACACTTGTGATCTATCCCCATACTTGAATTGTAGAACTGATAATATAAGTTCATCCAAATGCTGGTTCGTCCATATTGGATGACGACGCTCAATTACCAGATTAGGTCTCCTGAGTGATTTCACTTTAAACGTTATCAATTAGTTCCAAATTAACTATCCTGCGACCGCATATCAAGTCATACAATGAACCATAAAGTTCAAGTCTTTGTTGTTCTTCTCTTTTCCTAATCTCCACCTCTCTAGATTCAAACAAGTAGAGAATTCAGGCAAGTCCTAACATTGCGCTTTGTTAAGAAACATTTAAGATAAAGAGAAGACAATACAAGCCTTAGTAATGGTTTAAAATCACTTTGTACAAACCCTAGTTTGTTAATTCACCATGGTTCCCACAATCCTAGTTGTGGAGGTTTTAGCCTCTCATGATTGTAAAACAACAATTAGCATTCGTAGATGAAAACATAATTTAGAACTTACAATAATGATTGAAAAGTAAACCCACTTGATGATTGCACAAAAAAATGAAGAAGAAGTCAAGAACAATAAAAGAATCAATGCAAGAA
Source organism: Datura stramonium (assembly GCA_018107945.1). Lineage (NCBI taxonomy): Eukaryota > Viridiplantae > Streptophyta > Magnoliopsida > Solanales > Solanaceae > Datura > Datura stramonium. The sequence continues at coordinate 99,110 of JACEIK010001363.1, forward strand.
ACTCTCTAAAAGTTGTTCTCCATATTTCCAAAAATCGAATACTAGTCAAAAGATCGAACTCCTAACTAAAATAACCTAGAAAAATATTTATATAAATAATTAGAAACTTTCCTAAATTAACAAGGAAACTTCTAAACTGTCATCACCTTCACCTACGACTTGTACCATGATTGTACGAGTCATACCTTTGCTCGTACAATGTTTGAAAACTTCTAATTTTGGCTAAGTGTTGGAAATTGGTATGACTTGTACAATGATCCTACGAGTCGTACAATCCTATCGTGGTCTAAATATGAGATTTTTGACATCCTTTGAATAATTTCACAAGTGTCTTGGTACGACTCATATCTTCCTCCTATACCTCGTGACTGCCTCTCGTACCTTGGGATCTGCATTCATCAATCCTTTTGAATTTTATCACGGCTCCTTGGTACGGGTTATAGGTAGGTATCATGATCCGTGATTGCTACCTGTACTAAGAGACTAACCCAGTGCAACTTCTTCTAAAGTTTTCTACGGATACTATGATACGGCTCGTACTAAAAGTCAAAAGTTGGCCTTTGCCTTAAGCTCATCTTCTGGTCCTTTCCACGACTCTTAGTATGGCTTGTACCATGAAGGTACAACTTGTACTGAGACTTGTACTTGGCCCTTTTTCTGCACTCTTTTCATTTCTTTTGCAGATTTCAACTCCAACACCTTATTTTCCTGAAACAAAACAAAAGTGCATTATATCCATATAAACACACCTAAGACCATGTTTATTTTCCCAGTTTTAAGCATCGAAAGTGTTGTAAGCCAACAACATATCAACACCCTCAAATAACACTTTTGCACGTCCTCAAGCAAACTAAACTAAACTATAAAACGACGCTTAACTAGAAAGTAAAGTAAAGTAGAAGACCTACAACCAACACAACCAAATTTGCACAAAAAAAACCATTATCAGCTTTTGACCCCTTTTTCATTCAAACCAAGTCAGCTATGCATACATGCAACTACAACTCATGACATTCAGGGATCAAGATATGACATCTAACTATTAGCATATAACTAAGTTATCACAAATGCTATTCACGCAGACAATTGGCGGAATGCAATACAAATCATGTACCCTCACAGCAAATGAAGTCCCCAAAACGCACAGATATATAGAAATATAAAACATGGGACTAATCAAGTAAGACTCTCACTCTCACAACGAAGTTCCAAATACTGTACATTGGATACCATATGTTTGTCATTATTTTCTCTGCTGTGGCTTTTCAGAAAGTCAGGCTAGGATCACTATAGGAATTTTCTCGGCTTGTAATGTAGGCTTTGGGTTGGGTATGGTAGATATGGATATTAGTGACTAACCCTCCTTGGCACTATACAACATAGCTTCATTTTACACGTTTTAACCCTTTCTTCTCCTTTAAGCTTTTTCCTCCCTTTTTCACCATTCAAATACAATGTGTGAGTGTGGTTTATTTCTTTTTCATCATCTTTTTCAATTCTTTTTCTTTTCTTTTAACAACTCAGCTCATTTTTTTCACTTTTTCTGTTTACACCACACCTCACTTTTCTTTGACTTTTTCTTTTTTCTTTTTCATCCCCAACCGGTCTACGCACCCCTACTATAGCCACCCTCAACTTAGACATTTTGCCTGAGCTGAGGTTCACTATCTCCAAGGAGGGACCAAGGCTAAACAGGTCCATTATAAACACAGAAAGATGAATGGGTAATCAAAGAAAAATGGTCAACTTTTAGGCTCATCCTCGGGATCAAGGGATTCATTTTTATTTGATAGAGTAATTTAAGCTAAAGTGGGCTAAATAAAAAATGACCTATGATCCTTTCCTAACCTACTATCCTACAACCTATGTAAAGACCAACCAGACAAGTTCTAGATCATTAATGCAGTATTAAACTAGGTAAGCATCCTCACTCACAGTACAGGCTTGCATTGATTCTACCTATCTGGTTCATGCACAGCTAAGCTACAATTACACATACTAATGTATTAAATATTATACAAAGATCCATAGAAGTCATGCATTGCAGTTAACTTATATAGCTAGACACCAAAAATTTTAAAACGGGTCATTTTTTCACAACATCAAACATGTGCATTTATTGGTTGTAAAGTACGTCTAAACTACTTCTAGCTAAATAAAAACACACAAAAAAAATTCTAAACATATCGGTTCTACTAGATAGCATGTCCGACAGAAAAGAAACACGGCAATAAAAATCCTCGGACGAAAGTCAAAACCAAAAACACAAGTAACCCCCCCCCCTTTAAAAAACTTTATTTGTCCCCAAAGCATAAAATTTAAGAACTGGGAAAGGAACATACCTATGGCACTCTAAGCGCTCCTGTCATCCTACGGAGGTGAGTGTGCAAGCACCTTCCCTCCGTTGCAGTCGTGGCACTAGTGGTGGTCGGCGTACTCAATGGTATCTCACTCGGGGCAATGGTCACCCCCTCAATTATACCAGTCATCCCAACGACTTCATCACCATCTCGGGCTGAATGGGGCTCACCCGAACGGTCCTCTCCACCCGCAAACTCTCTCGGGACAGTAGCAGAGCTCCCCTCTCCTCTGGCTCTCTCTTGCAACTCTAACATATGCTTGTCATGAGTTTGCAGGCTATCCACTGCCACCCTCTTGCACTCTCTTTTCTCCTTTTTCTTCCTCTTCTTCTTTGAGGACTCGTCTTCAACTACTTCTGAGACCCTCTTCTTCCCTTTCCCTCCACCAACCGTTGTTGGAGCCCAATATACCTATAGATCCAGCTCTTCATCGAGCTCGGCATCTAACTCTAGAATAATGGGGGCTGCTAATATCGCCGGCTATCTAGACGACAACTCAACTACTTGGTTCCACAAAGCCCCCAGCTCATCCCTCAAACTGCTCGTGTCCGGTTGGTCAGCTAAGCACTCATTGAAGCGGAGCTCAAACTATCCAACTAGTGTGTAGTCCTCTAGCAGCCGCATCTATCTTAGCCTATACCCAAGGCTTAATATTTTCCATTATCATGTTGACCTTCCTCTTCGTTAGTGTCAACCTCTTGGCTATCTTTTGGAAGAACTACTGTGGACCAACATATAACCCGCTGGGGTCTGGTTTGATATGCCCAATGGAGGTGTGGAGGAAGTACTAGGAGCTGAATTTGTGTGGCCAAAAGCTATCCATGATCCACTGAAGTGTGGGCATCAATATGCTCACCCGCAGATGACTTTGGTGGTGGGACTGCAGTAGGTAGTCTAACCCGGCTAACCGGGTTCATGTCATCCTGTATAAGGCCTATGTCTGTAGTACTGTGGCCTCAGATATGGTGATCTATCTCCTGGATCACCCTAACACCTGCCTCCATGCACAATTTATACACAAGACTCGGGAATGGGATGGTAGTGTTCAACCCCATAGCCCCCTCTCGGATCTCCTCCACTATTACCCTCAGAATGTTGATGGCATATCTTGACATGATACACACCACCAAGGCTGTTCTGTCTGTACTAAGGGTGTTTTCATTGACCGTCGGTGCCAACCTGTGGTGAACCAGGTGTGTAGTAGGCTTTTGCTATAAAGTTTAGCGAGGCTTTTGTAACTCATCGACCACTGGTCACCCACTCTACCTCCTCCTTATCATCTGCTATGACCCCAGCTAGACATTTCACTTGGCTATATCTCTCCTCCAAACCTAGCTGCTTTACCCTTTTCAGGGCATCTACTCGGTAGTCGAACTCAACTGTGACATCTGAAGCTCTGAATTGTGGCCCATATAACATCCAAGCAATAGTCCGCTTGGAGATGTCAACCATGTGTCCCAGGACCATGATACTGTTGAGCTTAGGTTGTTCCTTCAATTTTCTCCCATCTTTTGCTTTTTGCTCCATGGTTACCAAATAGTTGGCATAGAACTCCTAAACTATCTCTGCACTATACTTTTTAGGAGTTCTATCCATCCAAACAAACCCATAGAAGCTGAAAATCCGCTTCATCTCCTTAACCTCATTTAGTGCACTGGTCAGGATCCGCGGTTCCTCCTGAATACTCCATCAGGGATGTTGCTTGGAGGTGAGAGTGAGAACCTGCTCATAGATCTCCTGAGCAGCGGGCACATGCCACCTCATAGTCCGACTTTCTCGGGGCAGAGTATGATCAGCTTCATCCTCAGCGGCCTTTTCCTTAGGCCCAAACTCATCATCACCCTCTCCGGACTGGCCTCCTTAGACCTCTCCTTAGCATTTGAGCCACTACCGGACTCTTGAGCCTAATCACCTGCTCCCTCCTCAGACTAGGAGCAACTATTGGAGTAGTGGGTGTAGCTTCGGCCTGCATATTGGCATGTACCCTAGTGGTCTGTGGCTCATCAGTGTTAGTTGTATCCACTTGGTATTCCTCCATCGAACCATTAAGGGTGCTGCCTGCTTTTTCAAAGTCTGGGAGCTCATCTCTCAATGCCCTCCGAGCAGCAATTTCAACCTTGGCCCTCTTGTCTTGGGCCTTTTTGTTTGATTTCCTTTTGAATGTCATTGTACCTGTAGAGAAAAAGGTTAGTATATATGATCTGAGAAAAAGAAATCAAAAATATCATCCTCAGTAATTTTTCACCAGTCATCAGTACGAGTTGTACCTAGGTGATACGATTCGTACTAAGACTCGTAGCATGTTAAGACACTGTCATGACTCTATGGTACAACTCGTACCAGGTTGGTACGGTTAATACGAAGGGTCATATTAGGAATTCCCTAAAATTATAGTTCTCAGTACTTTTGTACGACTCGTGTTACGGGTTGTAGTTGGATTCCACGAGTCGTACTAAGGATCGTACTATGCTTTTTGAACTTGACCCTTTCAGATTCTTGGTAAGACCACCAGGTATGACTCGTAGTAAGATACCACGGGTCGTACTAGGTTTTGTACCACAACTTCCAGTTAAAATGACTTGGGACAATTCCAACGAGCCATCCTACGAGTTGTAGTACGAGACCACGAGTCGTAGAAAGGCCCATGAAGCCTGTCCTCACCTTATTCAGGTCCATTTGTGCAGGAAAACATGTTTTTGAATGGGTACTCAGAATTCCCCATACTAGTTATGCAAATTTCATTAATTTTCACTACCTAGTTAAACCCCAGACATGCTTCACACCCCGTAACTCATTATCTATAACCACATTTTCTGTTTGAGGATTTTGATTCCTAAACCCATTTATAATGATGGCTCTGATCACATTCATCTTCCTCTTTTACAAGAGTTTAGGAATCACAATTTAATTTCAGCCATCTCTTAGCAAGAAAGTTCAACAGAAGAAACAATCACTTACTTGAGATTGCAAGTTCTTGCACGATTTCTTGCTTGTTTCAGCTTTTAGGTTAGGAATTCAAGTAACTTGTGCAAATTTATTTGCACGACTTTGAGCTCAACAATTTTGTGCTTGAGTTATAGGTAATGGATGATAGAATGGAGGTGCTCGTGGATCGTGCTTTTTGTTTGTGTAGGAGTTTAGCTAGGTTCCACNTAATGGATGATAGAATGGAGGTGCTCGTGGATCGTGCTTTTTGTTTGTGTAGGAGTTTAGGTCCAACAAATTTGATTTTAAATAGGATTGGGGAGGAATTGAAAAATTCGGGTCGAGTTGGGTCAATTTACTTAATTTTTCCCATCATGACTTGTACCACGAGTCGTAGGCCATACCTACGACTCATCCCCTGGAATCGTAGCAACAAATTTAGAAAACTAATCTTGGGACCTACGAGTGCATGGTACGAGTCGTACCATGATGGTATGAAACTTACTATGGCTCGTAGGTCGTTATTTCTTGCACTTCCACACTTAGCATAGTTCATCCTTACAGTGCCTCATACAATTGAGGTGCAATTCATAATGACCAACTGTAACATAAACTCATGTATCAAACCAAGTTTCTACTTTTCACCGTGGACGGTACTACGAGCCGAACTATCCTCATACGAGTCCTATTGAGGCTCGTAGTACAAGTGTGGTCTGCAATTTTTCTCCCACCAGTTTTTGTTTCACCTACACACTGAACACATATAGTTAAGATACTTGGGTTGCCTCCCAAGAAGCGTTTGATTTAACATCGTAGCACGACACAGGTGGTTCAGTTACTCAGACTTCACCAAACCACCTCATGGGTTGCCTCCCAAGAAGCGTCATATTTAACGTTGCGTCACGATGCAAGTTTCTTGACTACTCAGAATTCGTCAAGAAATTGGAATCATCCTCAAGCGTGAGAAATCTCTTATCTTCCATTGTGTTGTTTACGAGGTTGCTCTTGAGTTATGGTATCCGTGCAGTGGCCTGAAGAGATTAAAATAAAAAGAAAACAAACGTAAATGAGGAAATAACGACTAAAAGTTAAACACAAGAAATTACTCTAATCCTAAGTCGTATTTCCCCACAACGGTGCCATTTTTGATAATGCTCAAATCACGCTCCCGGTAAAGTATGACGCGGATATTGTCAATAAAGAACCCAACTAGGTTGGGGTCGATCCCACAAGGAATATGGTCAAGATATAGAATAATTCTAGTATTTAAGCTTTTAAGTCTATTATTTTCTAATGGAGGGTTTGGAATTTAACATGTAACAATATTGAAAAGTGATTTGTTATCAAGATGATGCAATTAACTAGGGAAGTGTTCCCCATGGGTTCTTAACTATTTTGAGTTTTACACTTGTGATCTATCCCAATACTTGACTTGTAGAACTAATAACATAAGTTCATCCAAATTATTGGTTCGTCTCTATTGAATGACTATACTCAATTATCGTATTAGGTCACTTGAGTGATTTCACTTTAAACATGATCAATTAGTTCCAAATTAACTATCTTGCGGCCGCAGATCAAGTCATACAATGAACCATAAAGTTCAAGGCTTTGTTGTTCTTCTCTTTTCCTAATCTCCACCTCTCTAGATTCAAGCAAGTAGAAAATTCGGGCAAGTCCTAACATTGCGCTCTGTTAAGAAACATTTAAGATAAAGAGAAGACAATACAAGCATTAGTAACGGTTTAGAATCACTTTGTGCAAACCTTAGTTTGTTAATTCACCATGGTTACCACAACCCTGGTTGTAGAGGTTTTAGTCTCTCATGATTGTAAAAAAACAATTAGCATTCATAGACGAAAACATAATTTAGAACTTACAATGATGATTGAAAAGTAAACCCACTTGATGATTGCACAAAAATAATGAAAAAGAAGTCAAGAACAATGAAAGAATCAATACAAGAAACTCTCCAAAAGTTGTTCTCAATATTTCCAAAAATTGAATACTAGTCAAAAGAATCGAACTCCTAACTAAAATAACCTAGAAAAATTATTTATACAAATAATTAGAAACTGTTTCTAAATTAATACGAAAACTGATAAACTGTCGCCACCTTCACCTACGACTCGTACCATGATTGTACAGGTCGTACCTCTGCTCGTACAATATCTGGCAACTTCTGATTTTGGCCAAGTGTTGGAAATTTGTATGACTCGTACAATGATCCTATGAGTCATACAATCCTGTCGTGGTCTGAATATGAGATTTCTGACATTCTCTGAATAATTTCACAAGTGTCTTGGTACGACTCTACCTTCCTTCTACGCCTCGTGACTGCCTCTTATACCTTGAGATCTACCATTCCTCAATCCTTATGAACTTTACCACAACTCCTTGGTATGGGTTGTAGATAGGTATCATGATCCGTGGTGGCTACCCATAGCAAGAGACTAACCCATCCCAGCTTCTTATGAAGTTTTCTACGACTACTATGTTATGACTCGTACCAAGATTTGTAACTTGGCCTTTGCCTTAAGCTCATCTTTTGATCCTTTCCAAGACTCTTAGTACGACTCCTATAATGAAGGTACGACTCGTACTGAGACCTGTAGTTGGCCCTTTTTCTGCACCTTTTTCATTTTTTGCATATTTCATCTCTAACACCTTATTTCCCTGAAAACAAAGCAAAAATGCATCATATCCGTATAAATACACCTAAGACTATGCTTATATTCCCAGTTTTAGGCATCAAAAGTGTTGTAAACCCACAACACATCAAGATGTTAGGAGGAGACAGATTGAGTTTGAAGTCAATGATTAGGTGTTCTGAAAGTGTCTCCCATGAAGGGAGTTATGAGGTTCGGTAAGAAAGGAAAGCTTAGTCCCCTATATATCGGTCGCTATAGGATTCTGAGGCGAGTTGGCAAGGTGGCATATGAGTTAGAGCTACCAACGGAGTTAGCTTCGGTGCATTCGATGTTCCATGTATCTCTATTTAAAAAGTGCATTGGTGATTCAACTTTAGTTGTTCCGACAGAAAGCATTGGGGTGAAAGATAGCCTTACCTATGAGGAGATTCTAGTTGAGATCCTCGATCATCAGGTTCGGAAGCTGAGGAACAATGAAGTAGCTTGAGTGATGGTTTTGTGGAGAAGTCAGCTTGTTGAGGGAGCTACGACAGATATGATGGCTAAATACCCACATCTTTTCCCTTTCGGCTTAGTTCCAGCATGAGGTACCAATTTCCTCCTTAGTACTCTATTCAGTTTCATGTCAAGTTCATGTCTTTCAGTTACTTTCATATTTTAGCATGCATGTATATTTCATGAATTTAGTTCAGTCATGTATCTCAGCTCGAAGTTAGTCACTCCCTCAGTTTTCAGCATATAGCTTTCAATTATGGAATTGCAACTCTTTCCCTATCTTGTCAGCTTAATTATTCTCCATTCGAGGATGAATATTCCCAAGGGGGAGATAATGTAACGCCCCAAAGTTTTCTAAGACTAGACTAGGGATTTAAAATTTTATCAGCAGAAAAATCTGAGAAAATGCTTTAGTACAGGTCTTAGTACGACTCATTGCTGGATGGTACGACCATATGAGTCGTACCTTTTGTCGTAGAATGTTGTCCAAGGGTGATGGATTGAGACTACGACAGGGACCTACAATCGTACCTAGATGGTACCAGTCGTACCAATAGGCCATAGGAAGAGATTAGGAGTTGTGTTCTGAGATGGTATAAGGAACCATGAGTCTAGGTACGACCGTAGTAAGGAGGTACGGATCGTGGTAAGTACCCGTGGCATGAAGTTCAGAGAATGATCAGAGGCAAGACCTGAAACCACGAGACTCAATACAAGTCGTGGTAAGATCCTACGAGTTGTAGGACGAGCCCTAGCATTGGATGGGATAGTTTTTAAATGGGTAGTCTCAGGGGTATTTTTATAACTTCCTAAATTTTTACTCCTAAATAAGGTTGTTTTGAGTTTCTTAAGAGGTGTATTAAGGGGTTTTTTTTAAGACTAAACCCTCATTCTACTCCTAACACTTCAATTGAAAGATTAAATCTCCTCAAGCCAAGATATGGGATCTTCATCAAGATCATTCAATTTCCTTTGGGTCTTCAAGTCAAGCTAGGGATTCATCAAACCCAGGTATGTAGGGTTATGAATGACCCAAAGTCAAGCTAGGGATTCATCAAACCCAGGTATGTAGGGTTATGAATGGGGGAAACCTTCCACCTCATGCCTAATTTCACCCCTACCTCATGATTTCAAGTCTCCAAGCATGATATGAAATTCTAGGGTTAGACCCAATTCTCATGAAATCTTTTGTGATCTCTTATCAATTCAAGTCTCTTATGATGAAATTCATGATTTGTGATTATGGTTACTTAATTTCTACTAGAATCTCTCATGGATCTATACGTTTAAGTTTATGGCGATTTTGTCCTAATATGCATGATTTATGAATTTCAAGCTTGTAAGCCTATAATTCCAAGTTATGATGAATTATCAAAGTATGCATGCATGTTTATGAATTCTTAAACCTATGATTTCGAGTTATGAAGTCTTATTCAAGTATGTATGGATTTCATGAAAATCAAGTTTACATATCATGGCCAATTGTGGCAATATTTTCATGACTAGTTTACATATGTCAAGTATGATTATGATTTCACGATTTTAAACTAGCTCATGCAAGATCAAGTATGTTCTCACGTTGATGATTATGAGACATGTGCATGTTATTGGGAGTAGTGTCTAACATCGAGTAGGCTAGGGGTGCAAGAAAACCCTGAGCCTCATAACTACGTGCCACCGTAGGTATATATATTCATGTATGGGGCCTCGCCAGAGAGTGTTTCCCCTGCTCGACGGAGCTCACGAGTGATATCACGCCTTATCGTTCTTTGCCCTGGCAAGACTTAGAACAACTCTGCCCACTTGAGCGAGATAGTTGGGGCATCATGTAAGTTCTATCATGATGGTGTCGGTTATGACGAAGCCACCTGTTGTTCCTCATGTTTTCAATTACTCATGTTCATGTCTGATGATATTATGTTTTATTGCATAATTGACCTACTGATCAATTTATGAGTTTTCACTTATGTTTTCAAGTATAGCACGCTATATGATTTCTATTTCTAAATCTTAGGTTATTATGTTCAAATTATGATGAATATCTTATGATTATGTATACTTCAGATATATGGATTTTAGCATGTTGCCCTTACTCTCATGATCTACTTTAAATTATATTCATGATTTCATACTATTGTTTTACTAGCATGTTTTACTTTCTCTACATACTCAGTATATTCAAAGTACTAACTGCATATTCTATGCTATATCGTCTCATGATATAGGTCCGGACGACCAGTCTCACCCTCGTCATTAGCTCGTTCCCGCTCAGTCCAGCTATGTCCCGCTTTTAGGTGAGTCCTCATGATCTGAGGACTTTTTTTCCAGTATTTTCTTTATGACCATGTCTTTTAGTTTTTTAGTCTTTAGCGAGCTAATTGGGGGTGCTGTCCCATCAGCTCATCAGAGGTTTAGAGGCTTTTCAGACAACTTGTTTAGATGTTTTTCAGCGATGTTGGTTCGTTTACGTTTATGTTGATATACTATGCAAACTTCCTTACATCATGTTCATGCTCTATTTTCCGCTTAGTAGCGCTCTTAAATCATGCTATGTATGTACCTAGGTTAGTTTGGAGCCATTCGTGGTTCTAGGTCCTGTGTCTCGGTCCGGGGTCTTAGCTCGAGTCGTGACAGAAACCTCATAGACAAATATCATTCACTTTTTACCCTTTTAAAAATAGAGCTCACACTTGGAAAAATAGTTGTTTAATTATTTTTTTAATATTTAGGTTTTTAAAATTAACTAAATTTTATGTATTAAATCCTTCCTTATTTGAAATATATAGAAAATATTAATATTTAAAAATTTAAAAGNAATTTAAAAGCGATTAAGATTTTATCTTTTAATTACACATTGAATGAAATTGTACTTATAATGCAAATCAATCTTATGTTTAGGACTTTTAAAAATACAATTTGAAAAAAGGGCAGCCCAGTGAACAAAACATCCCGCGTTAACAGGGTCGGGAGAAGGATCGAACCCCAAGGTAAACAAAACATTGAATTTATTTATTTTATTTTCATTTTTATTTAATTTGCATACATTCCAGAATAATATAATACTTACGATATAATATTTCTTTTCGTTTGAAGACTGTCATATACAATTTATATCAATTTTATTTCAATAACACTAATATCAAGATACAATTATAGAAGACCTTTATGTAAATTTTAACACTTCTTTTTTATACCTTATTATTCATTTGATGAAATTTTTTGATCGTATCCCATTAAAAAAATCTCCATCATACTTAATGTATTTTGATTTTTGCAATATTTTTGATATCCGTTCAAAACTAACTTATTTGCATTAGAATAAATTTGAATCAAATCGAAAGAAAATGCAAAGCAAATAAGAAGAACAAATAAAAATAAAGAAAGAAGGCATAGAATGAAAATAAAAAATTAAAAAAAGTTAATGAAGTACATATATATCACTGCAATTAATTTATTTGGATTGTGGCTCCACATCAACATATAAGGTGTAAAAAATTATTAAAAAAAGTTTAAAAGGTGATAAAATCCCTGTAAATGCCTCTGAAAATTCAATCCTGAGGGTACTTATGCAATATCACACTATTTAAAAATTTGGTTAAAGTTTGGTTGTTGGCCAAATAGATGACCATCCCACCTTTAATTTTTTCTCAGATTTTTCACCATCCAATAACATAATCGCCCGAAGTATCCTGAACCCCCCGAGGCCAGAAGCCATTTCCCGTGTGTGTTAAGCTTTTGCTGTACTTTGAATCTTTCAGAGGGTTTAGCAAAACCCAAAACATGGGCGGCACTTCGAGGTTCATCTCCCTCCTCGCCGCTCCATTTCCCACACTCCTTAATCACCTACGACACCCCTCTTTGCTCCATTTTCGTCGTTTGGCATGCCGTTCTCGCCGCCTTACAGTCTATAGTCATGCCCATATATCCGCTCTTTCACCCATCAATTCCTCCAAACAACAATTCCACGCGCAACCCATCAATAATAATAGCCCACTCAACTCTTCTGCTTCTACTTCTTTTACCTCCCACCCTTGGCCTGAATGGCATAGCTTTATTAGTGTTCTTACTGGCAATGACCAACTAGCTTCTACAGTAGAGGACTCCTTTGTGGCATACGAGGAGTTGTCCAATGACTTCGTTCGTGCTGCCAGCCTCTGCTTAGCGTTTGCTCGGGAGCGCCCAAATCTCATAGGGTTTGTTTCCATTTCTTTTTATCTCTATGTACACTGGCAATTATCTTAACCTGTGTTAACCATTCTTGGGAATTCTCAACAATGTTATACTGCCTTGGAAGGTAGACATTTTTCCGTTTGGAGACCCTTTTCTTAAGAACTGAAATAGCATATGGTATAATGAAGATTGGCTACAACTTCAAAAAGGTTATAGGTTTATGTTGGTTTGCGGCATGGGTAAGAGTATTTGTCACTTATTTATTGGTTGCTAAGTAAAGATTAAGAGGCCTATATGAAGATATTACAAGGAAGAAAGAATCAAATGGAGTGAGGACAAAGTGAGATACAAAAATAAATAACCAAGGTACGTAGATATAACATTTACTTTGGCAAAGATATGCAAATTTTAATATATGTTGGTATTGGAGGGTATTTTTTGGAATTATTTCATGCTTATGGAATTGCTGAATCTTAGCAATTATCTTCCAGTGATGCAAGACCCAATATGGAGAAGAAGAAGAATGTCAAATAGAGGAAGAGAAATACACAATTGTGGAAAATATCTTGCATAGAATCGTAACAATGTACAAGCTGAAACATATATATACACAACCAGCTAAGACTATAACCGGCTAATGCTAACCACGGTTAAGCTAACTATCTGCTCATTAACTCTACAACTAACTACCCGCAATTAACTGTAGTACAAATAATTAGCTCACTTACTAAACCATCCTCAGCAGCTGCAACTGGTAGTACATCCAATGCTGCTTGTGATTGTTCTTTAAATCACATCAACACATTACCAAGTTTCTTCCCCCCCCAAAGCTAGGAGCTAGAAGATATTCTACATCCCTATCTTGGACTTCAGATGAGTTTGTAGACCCTTCACAAGTGCTCTAGTAAACAAGTTTGCTGGCTGAAAATAAAGAGGTTGCAAGTGAAATCTCCACATCTAGTTCCTAAATAATCTTGTGAGCTATCTACTTCTGCAACTGAAGATGCCATTGCTCTATACTCAACCTCTAGCCTCTGTTGAACTTCTAGAGACAGTGACCTGTTTCTTGGGCTTCCAAGAAGTGAGAGAGGATCCATATTGCATCAAATAACCAGTAATGGATCTCCTACTGTTGATGCAAGACCATCAATCAACATCACAATATACATTCAATTGAGTGCCACCAGTGGCTGACATCAATATGCCCAGACCTGGTGCATGCTTCACATATTTTACTAGCCTTAGAGCTGCCTCCATGTGTGATACCTTGGGAAAGTGCATGAATTGGCTCAAACACTGCACAACAAAAAAATGTCTGACCTGGTTGTGGTGAGGTAAAGCAACCTTCCAACTAGTCTTTGATACTAGTGGCATCTCACAAAGGTGGATCTACCTAAGCTAGTGTATGATCAAACTCAGAAGTTGTGAGCTTTTGATTTATTCCATAAAAGTAGAGACAGGTTTAGCATCTGCAAGCCGCATATTTGCTATGAGCTCCAAAGTATATTTCCTTTGGTGCATTAAGATTCCCCCCTTACTTCTAGCAAACTTAATCCCAAGGGAATATCTAAGTTCACCAAGATCCTTGATCTTAAATGCTGTCTGCTTAACTTTTTTAGCATCCTGAATCATGCTTGAGTTCCCTGTCTGTTTTAGATCATCTACATATATCAAGACTATTACAATCTTGCCATCCCTTCCTGTTGTGAATAAAGAGTAGTCTCTAGTACTCTGATGAAAACCTGGTGAATGCAAGGCTGTTGTGAGTTTGATGAAGCTTGCTTCAGCCCATAGAGTGATTTCAACAGTCTATACACTTCATTTTTGCCTTCCTTCCCTTCTTCATACAAGTCTCCTTGCAGAAAAGCATTATAGACATCTATTTTATGGATAATCCAGTGCTTTGAAATAATAGACCTAACAATGATCATTTTAACCACTGAAGAAAAGGTCTCTTGATAATCCAGGCCTTCCTTCAGGTTATACCCCTTTGCCACAAACCTAGTTTCAGTCTTTTAACCTCTCCATTTGCCTTGTACTTCACTTTATACACCCACCTACAACCTATGGCCTTCTCCCCCTTAGAAAGTGTCATTATTGTTCCAAGGCTTGAATTTAAGCTTTTATTGCTTCTACCCACCTCGCATCTTTTGCAGCTTCTAAGTAACTAGTAGGTTTAACTTCTGCAGGGAACTTTGATACAAAGCTCTATACTTGGTTGATAATCCAATATAATTCACAACTGAGGCAATGGAGTATAGAAAACTATTGGAAGCAGACTTTGTCACTTCGTCCTTATGCCAAATAGGAGGTGTGGAACCTTTGGCTGATCTTCTCACTTGTGGACTCTCAATAGGAGGATGACATCCTGAACCACTAGTGTCACTACAGGTGGCTGTGCTGATATAATTCTCCTATTGAAGTGATAAGAGGTGCCTTATGAGATGCCTCCTGATTAGTAGATATGACAATATCTAGAGCTGCAACCAGATCATCAAATGAAAACATATCCTATGACACTATGTAACTTTGTTGTTCAATTATTCAAAGTAAAACTCTTACTAGCACTGTGAAAGACTGATATCTTCCTGAGGACACTCATTGACACATGGCACATTCTCTGATGCCAAGTGACTGCATCATCCTGTTGTGTTGCTGCGAAGCACCTGTTTTATTCCCAGTTCTTTATTCCCTGCCTATGAGCACAAGATGTAAAGGCCATCTTCGTCTTTACCAATCTCCCTCATCTTCCCTGATGAGTGATCCTGAAATACATAATAGTTTGGAAAGAAAGTGGCACAATAGTTTAAATCTTTTGTCATCTTAGAAACCAATGTGAGATTAAATTTAAATGTCGAAACATTAAGAACATTCCTAAGGACATCACCTCCTCCCAGTTGATAATTGCCAACGTGAAACTGTAGTTAAGTCACGTGTTGGTAGTTTCACCCCTATCCTGCATTCTCTACCAAACCTTCATCTTACAAATGTTAAACGAACAACTATCATGTGATTAGTAGCACCTGTGTCTATTATCCATATTCACAAAAATTTCTTTATAAAAAACAGTTATATGCCATATTAGAATTCCCACTGACTTCTCCAAGGTTGGACCTGTTAAGCATATTAAGGATCTGTTAATGTTGATTTGGAGTGAACATAGGCTGTGAGATCATCCCTTGCTGGTGGCACCGATGTGGAGTAATAATAGATTGTGAAGGAATTGGCACCTATTTTTCTTGTTGGCTGCATTACATCTTGTTGTCTCATATTATCTTCATAAAAAAAGGAGTTGCTACCTGTCACTGCATTTGCTCTCCTTTTCTCTTGAAATATGCTGGATGAGTCTTCATATGGCTAAAATCACATTTCATCAATTTGTAACAGTCAACCCTTGAATGCCCTTTCATATAGCAGAAATCACAAAAGTTATTGGGATTATAGCTCTTCTTATGCTTTTGACTATTAGTTCCATTCCTTGCTGTGAACATAGCTGCTGGATTCATGTTTCATTCATCATTCTACTTGTTCCTGCTCCAATCTTTCGGCTCTCATCTTGTTAATCATTGCATAAGCTTGATTCACACTAGGAACCTGTTGCATCATCAAGATATGACTCCTAGCCTTATATCCATCACTAAGTCCCATAAAAAATTGTAATATCCTTTGGTATTGTAAGTGTTCAAGGAATTCTCTCGACTTAGGACAATCACAAGAAGGTGGAGGAATAATTGAGTCATATTCATCCTATAGGTCCGTAAGTCTAGAATATTAAATAGATACCAAAGAAACACTTTAAACTAAAGCGAAAATTTCTTTATGCCACTAAAAAGCTCAAGAGCTATCGATTTTATCAAACCTTTCCTTTTAGATCGTCCCAGACTAAGTGCGTATTTGTACAAAAAAGTACACAACCAAGTAAATCCTTACTTACATTGCACATTATCCATGAAACAACGATTGCGTTGCAGCAATTCCATAGTCGCGCCAAATCTCCTGTATAGTGGTCTCTTTTCACTGATCCATCGATGAACCCTAATTTGTTCTTCCCTAGCGAGGCCAATTTCATAGCTCTGCTCCATAAATTGTAATTGTCTGTTCCTGTCAACATGATTCCAACAGATAACGATCTTGGCGCACCTGATGGGTATAAATACAAGGGATGATGGTGATCTATAGCTGCAGTTGCCATTGAAACCTCCGCCGAAGCTCCTTAAGTTTCCATGTAACCGAAAAGACAAAATATCAAACAAAATACAAATGCTTTGAATTCTTCACCGCATGTCGAAGAAGTCCCCTCGATCCGTATTCACATAACTCTGATACCATGTGGAATTGCTGAATCTTTAGCAATTATCTTCGAGTGATGCAAGACTCAATGTGGAGAAGAAGAAGATTGTCAAACAGAGGAAGAGAAATAGTACATGTTTGTGGAAATATCTTGCATAGAATCGTAACAGTGTACAAGCTGAAACATATATTCACACCGGCAGCTAAGACTATAACCAACTAATGCTGACCACTATTAAGATGACTAACTGCTTATTAACTCTACAAACTATCTACCACAACTAGCTATAGTACAAATAATTGGCTCGTTAACTAAACCATCTCAGCAGCTGCAACTGGTAGTACATCCAATGCTGCTTGTGGTTGTACTTCAAGGCACATCAACACACTTACCAAGCTCCTTCACAATGTCTTTGCGAGTATATATGTTGGAGATTGAGTAATCCTTATGTGTCTCTTATTTGATTCGTCTAAATTTACTAATGGTTAAATCTTGTTTTAAAATGTTTGATTGCTGAAATATCTATGACAAGAAGATTTAGTACTTCTCCAAAATATAAGTTTTGTTCTAAACGCTTTGCTTTTGACAAAACACTGAAATGTAGGTTTCAGATATTTATAAGACAAAATAAAATTTACTTTCATCTTTGTGTGCATATGTTTCGTGTATTACAGGTTGCTTTCAAGGAGGGATATTGAGGCTGTTGTATCAAATGGGACACCGTTTTTGTTCAAAGCTGCTCTGGAGACCGCAAGAAGAATGAGGGCATTCTTGGGTATTGATGGGAGCAATGTAAGCACAATGCTATTCTTCTTTGACGATAAAATATAGTATTCTGTTGGTGTTACAATGGTTCCTTCATCAAATAAGTTAATTTTTTTAGGACATGACCCTTGATAGGAGAATGTGGAGGTCGAGGATTAGAGTAGAAGGCTAGTAGGTAGTTGCGCGTGTTATTTTTGCTTACCAGTAGTATTAGAATCATTTTCGTTTCTTTACTTTTTATTAGTTTCATATTTTTTTTTTTTTTTTTTTCTACTTCTTGTTTCTTAACGGTTTTCTTGCTATCTTGCTGATGTTTTTTGAGAGTGCTGTTTTCATCTTGCTGATGTTATTGTTATGTTCCCATAATTGCTATGTTTGTCCTTTCCTTGAATATGTTTGTCCTTTCCTTGAGTCGAGAGTCTACCGAAAACAACCTCTCTACCCGCTCAAGGTGGGGTAAGGTCTGCGTACACTGTTAGAATTAATGTTTCAATTAATTTTGAAACAATTCATCCGATAAAAGTTTCTTCATTTCCAAATTAAATGAATGTGATTTGTAAATTCATTCTTCATTTAGTTTTTTACGTTTTAGGTTCTTGGAAGTTATAATACTTTTACAAAATACATGAACCTGTTAATGCTATTTACTTAATGAAATTTATTTTCTTTCAAGAACTTTTATCCTATAAATAGTATTTCTTTTCTTTGAAAAGGAAAACACTTCAAAATACTTTCCCTTGAAAATATTTGAGACATTGATCAAAAGGTGAAATCACAAATTCAAGAATAGAAGAGCAACGTTCTTGAATGCTACTTGGTGTGGCTTAGTTGAATCCCGAAGATAGAGTTGTCATTTGTTCTTCCATTTGCTCGTGGGAGAGACTTCAACTATCTTCAAGAAGTGTCTTGAAGTGCCTCTAAGCCAAGCAAGTTTTATTTCAGTTCTCTAATATTATTATTATATGTATTCTAATAATTTGATGATATTTCAGTTCGAACAGTTGGAAGATATTATTATCCTTGTTCTAACACTCACTACCCTCCCCAAAATCCATTTGTGAGATTACACTGGATATATCGTTGTTGTTGTTTGCACATATTAAAAGAAGGTTTAATATAGAGTTGACTTAGTCGAATCAATTTGGAAATAAGCTTAAGGATTCAGTTACATTTGTGGACATTATATCTATTTTAAAAGAATTTCATCTCTTGAGTGCAAACTAAGCGAAGTTGGATCAATTCAATGTTGAGCTTCCTTAATAAGCTCAAAGCTAAGCTAAATAACTTGATGAGACATTTGTGATACTTAAGATTATTTTGATATAGTAAGATAATTTTATTAATAAGTATTGGTGGAACTTAAATTGATGCCGAATTCTTAATAAGCTCAACTAAGCTCAAACATAAACTAGTTAGATGAGACATTTGTGATACTAAAGATTATTTTGATATAGTAAAATAATCCTATTAATGAGTTTTTGTGATACTTGTGTTGATGCCCAATTTTTACTATGGTTGAAGCTAGGGAAATGCTTCTTTTGCTACTTTACAATTTTGTTAACACAATTAGAAAAACTCACTCCAATGTGATTAAAATCTACAACCAAATCTTTCAAAAGTTATTGTTGACATAATCTATATTGACACTTAAAGATTGTTTGGCCAAGCTTCTAAAAACTACTTACTTGAAAAAGGCTTCTGTCAAAATAATTCTTTAGAGAAGTACCTTTAGAGAAAATAGTTTATGTTTGACCAATTCATTTAAGAAGTGTTGTTTTAATATTTGAAAAGCAAATTGTGTTTGATCAATCTTTCCAAAAGGTGCTTTTAAGTGTCAAATTACGAAAAAAGACAGGACTAAAGTTATTATTATAACTAATATTATTTAAAGAGAAATGATTTTAAATATTTTTTGTGAAAGATTTTCATTAACTTTTTATTTTTTGTTTAGTTCAAATTTCAAACATAAATTTTAAATATATATTAAGGTTATTATCAATATAGATATAGTTAAACCAAAAAAGGAAAAAAAAGAGTAGNGGATGTGGGTTAACTAATGAGAGATTATACGGTAAATATAAATTTTTGGTAAGGATAATTATGTCTTGATTTCTGCTTCAAAATTTTATAGCTTCCCCCAATCGTAGGAAAATTTGCGTCCGTTGCTACTCAAAAATACTTTTATATTTTGGCCAAGCACCTTAGATCTCCAAAAAAAGAGTTTTTTTTTTTCGAAAAAAAGTTTTAGCTTTCTAGAAGTTTGGCCAAACAGGCTATTAGCTTAAATCACCTATGAGTTTCATTCTAACTAGTTAAAGGTGTTAGGTTTTTGATCTTGAAGTATTGCAGTTGGTTTGTAACATCATTTGTATCACTAAATCTTTTAGTCAACCCTTTATTAGATGAGAAGCAATCGCTGATTAGTTGAAATGTTAATTTAAGTGTCCAGATAAAAAGTAGTTTTGGAAACCATGATTAAGACATTAGTTTCATGATAAAAAGCATCTTTTTTGAATCTTGAAAGATAAGGGCATGTTGTTTTATTTTGTACATTAAAATGGAAATGTAAATAGAGGCTCAATGGTTCCTTTTTTTACATTTATTTTGTTGCACATCGTATTGGAGTGGGATGGGGGAAATGGAGGTTCGCATCTAGGCATTGTGCGTTAAGAATGGATCGCCAAGGATTTAAAGATAAGTTCTACAGAGTGGTGGTTAGATCAACATTATTGTACAGGGCAGAGTGTTGGCTAGTCAAGAACACCTATGTTCAGAAGATAAATCATACTATGAGAGATATGACTGGGAACAAGGTTATACGAGACAAGGTGGGAGTGACCTCTGTGACGGAAAAAATGAGGGAAGCGAGAATGAGATGATTCAGGCATTTGAAGAGGAGGTGCGCGAATGCACAAGTTAGGAGGTGTGAGAGGTTGACTTTAGCAGGAGTTGGGAGAGGTAAAGGTGGGCCGAGAAAGAAGGGGAGAGGTGATTAGACAGGACATGACACAACTTTTACTGAGAATATGACCCAAAACAGGGAAGTTTGAAGGTTGAGGATTAAGCTAGAAGGTTAGTAGGTAGTTGATTGTGGCCCTGTTAGGTAGGAGAGGCAGGGGGCTAGCCCCGTTTCCTTTTCTCCCTTTTTAAGTAATAATAGTTAGTAATCGCGTAGTTTCTTTTTCATCGATGTGCTTTTAATATATGTTGCTTCATTTTGCTTTGTATCTTGACATTCAATTGTTGTTTTCTTCTTCTTGCATCCCTTTTGCAAATAACTTCTCTTTTGAGCCGAGGGTCTATCGAAAACAGTCTCTCTACCCACAAAGGTAGGGGTAAGGATTGCGTACATCTTACACTCCCCAAACCCCAGTTGTGGGATTATACTAGGTATGTTGTTATTGTTGTTGTTATCATGTCATAAGTCAAAACAAATGGAAGATTAAGAGAGCATTGTGAAGTAGGTTACACATACATCACAAATTCAAACCGTGGTATAGACAAAAACCTAGTATTTAAGTGGAGAACTGTAAAGAGATAGATCCATTATCCATCGAGGTTTGAATCGTGCGCCACTGACCCTCGGGTATTTCTCTCTTATAAAAAAAGAAATGGAAAATGAAAAATAGCACGTCTTTGAGAAATAACTATAAAATTCACTAGGATTATATTTAGACCAATATACATTGATATTAGTACTTGTTCTAATTAAAAGACTTAGATGTTTAACTACAACTACATAAAGGTTTGAGGTGTCTAATTTTTGACTGTTGCAGACCTACAACCAATAAGTCTGACTATCGACTTAGACTTTTAGATGAGGTGGTTCACAAAATTGAATATGGTATCTATGCAGTGAAAGCTTGGATTTAACTTTTCTAGACATGCACGTGAAGGATCTAAAAAGAAGGTTTTTTAACTTAAGGGTGTGACCTAGTGTTCAATAATGTTGAGGAGAATCGTGATGTTTCACGTTCAAATGCCAATGGAGGCAAAAATCATTAGATTATTTCTTTCCGTTTGCCTAAGCTTTGATGACACAGTTACTCGATATTTGTGCTAATGTTATTAGTAGGTATTCGGTGGAATAGTTGAGGTGCGCAGAAGTTGGTTCGAACACCACCATCACCAAAAAAAAAAAAGAAAAATAGAACGTTATACCACTTTTTGGTAGTTCACACAATTCAATGGTTACATCATTGGAATCCACAATATTTTCCAATATTTATTCCTATAGGTTAGAAATGTTTGATACTGTAGACAATAAAATTCGGGTCAAGAAAATAATAATCAAGACTGAAAAATATCGCAACAATCATAGTATTTTATTTCAAATATAGTGAGTGTTACAATCTCTATGAATCCTCATATTTTTCTTTTCAAATATAAATTCAAGGATTTTTGAGCTTGATCTTGAACTTGATGGATTTTATCTCGGCTTGTATTTGAATTCAAGGTTTGCAACTTGATTTGAATCTGGTGGTCTTGATCTTGACTTGTATTTGAATTTAGGGCGTTTGATCTTGATTTTGGTTTTGACTTGTGCTTGAATTCAAGGGCTTGAATTTTGTTCTTGATCTTTGAAATTGTAGAGAAATACTTGAGTGCTTGAATGTTTGTAGATTAATCTGTAGCATTCGACCCACAAGCTCTCTTGGCTTCTTGTTAGAATTTTGGTGTATTTTTCTGAATTATGAGACCCTATTTACAATTGTGGAATGGAAGACTTGTGATGAGGACAAACTCTTCTTGACCATTCAAATTGAAGTTGAAATGAGGATATTTGATTAGTCGGAACATGTCACTTGTACATGTGGCGTATTTTTATTAGCCTTTGATTTGACTAGGAATATTGTATCATTTTGACATGTGGCATGATCCCTATTGGCTCTTTTATATGGCATGGCGTGCCACGTCATTCGACGCGTGACACCAATTTGAGCCTTTAGGATAAGATGACTTATTGGGTTTTGCAATATGGGCTCATCATTTATGGCCCAAATCAATGGACTAGCGCAATAAAATTGGACCATTAATAAAATTGATATTCGTTGGACTTAATTATTAATTCAATTACTTTAATCCATGATATTTATTTGAACTAAATTATCTTGAATTTAGTAAAATCCGCATTTCTTGCGGATTTAAATTCAATAAACTTTTATTGTCCACAAATGTCCCCTACTTCAAGGCTTGTCAATGATTTGTCAAATTCAGAGGCTAGGCTTGGAAGTATAACAAAACAATAATTGTCCAGCACATATCGTAAAGTGCACCATGAATATATTTATGTACTACTTCAAAACAACTGGAGTAAAATGGATTTGCTAAGTGAGATTTCAATTTATATGAGCTAACATCGAACATTTTATGCATCTGAGAAGATTCACGTAACCTGACCTTACAAATGTCCCCTACTTCAAGGCTTGTCAATGATTTGTCAAATTCAGAGGCTAGGCTTGAAGTATAACAAAACAATAATTGTCCAGCACATATCGTAAAGCGCACCATGAATATATTTATGTACGACTTCAAAACAATTGGAGTAAAATGGTTTCGCTAAGTGAGATTTCAATATATATGAGCTAACATCGAACATTTTATGCATCTGAGAAGATTCATGTAGCCCGACCTTTGGTAACATCGAAATTTCCACTAGCTCTAACCAATTAGAATAAAGAAAGAGGCGAAAGAATCAAGTATTATTCCACTTAGAGTCATAGCAGAAAAAGAATTATAAATCTGCCGAACTTATTGTACTTCCTTGAACAGAAGAATAATGCATTTTGTTCCTTCAGTTTCCATCTTCTTGTCTGTGCCTCTGTTTCCATTGAAGCTTCCTGTACTACAAAACATATCCACTCCATGGTTTTCTTGTTGAATGTCGTTCTGGCATCAGATTATGACTGTGCTCCACCCAATTCTACCAGAGTTCCAACCTTGATTTAAGCCTAGTAA
Source organism: Datura stramonium (assembly GCA_018107945.1). Classification (NCBI taxonomy): domain Eukaryota; kingdom Viridiplantae; phylum Streptophyta; class Magnoliopsida; order Solanales; family Solanaceae; genus Datura; species Datura stramonium. The sequence continues at coordinate 122,725 of JACEIK010001363.1, forward strand.
TGTCGTAAGACTTAAACCCCGCTGCGAAATACATTCTGTTCTCCCCCATTTAGCTGAAATCTAGAAGCAAACATAGGAAAGAGAAAGGAAGAAAGAAGTGAAGTGAAGTAAAGTAAAGATGTTTCCCGATGATCAGAAGGATCACTGGACTCCGACCCCTAACTGGAAAACCAGTTCTAAACCATTACCTAGGGAGTAGTTCCTGGGAGCTTTTTCTCAGTGAACTTTTTTCCTCTCAGAAGATCCTTGTAGCATGATTTGACAGTATACTTACCCTTCCTATGCTATCATCCACCCATATGATGTCTTCTTGAGGGCTGTTTCCCTTGCATCCCTGCAATACTCAAGAGCATTCTAGCTTAATAAATAATAGAGTATTAATATATAAATCAAGGAGTAACGATTCAATTGGTTCTTCTCTACATTTGGTATGCTATGAGTAATATGATTATTAGAAAGCAGTAGGGCTTTGGGAAGTTAATGAGGCTGGGTCATCCTAATTTCAAAATGCTGCTAACACTATTATCTTGGCTGGGAATTAATCCTAGCTATTTCTCATTCCAAATGTGGAGGGGGTCATTTTGTGTTTGTAGACTTCATGTGTGGTTTAGTACTTGAGTGTGCTGATCGGCACATGACTTAATGCCAATTTATGTGTTTGATATAATCCCAGTGCAAAAGTTGTTTGTGTTTTGCTACCTTATCATATGATTCCTTTGTCACGTCTATATTTTGAGTTTGTATGATCTAACCCCTAGTCATTTCATCTTGTTTTTTTAAAAAAAACACGAGCGCTTTGAGTTCCGTCGCTAGTAAATGCTCTTTTTTGCAATTTGTACGCTATCTGTTTCTAAAGTTATTTATGATATACTTTTGAGATTAGGTTAAATGTCATGTAAAATTAAGTTGGATCTTTCGTTTAACGATCTATTCGCAAAATTAGGTGGTCGCACGTGACTGACTATCCATGCTGGTAAACTTGTAGGCTGTAGCATATTTTTAAAATCTCCATATATATAAATCTGACATGTTCACGTGCATGATGTTGATCTTATTGGTTAATGTTTCCGCCTACTCTTATTTGCTTGTTGTGAGATAAGAAAAAGTCGAATCTGTATGAACACAAATAATCAAGGTAAATGAGGATCTTAAATCATAAACGCACACTGTCGCCACAAAAGAATGATGGGGTTTGTATGATGAAAGGTGAAACCATCTAATTTATGATATGCATTCTTACTCTGATCCTAAATTATACTATAAACTGCACATAATCTTAGCCAAAAGGCCAAGAAATGCATGCATACTTAGAAACTGCACTAAAAGTATACACATCAAATTTGTAATAATAACTACAAGTTATAAATTTGTAATAACTAAAAGTTGTAAAAATAAACTGTAGTCATTAAAAAAATTATTTCACTACTTAAATTAATAATATCATAAAAAAATGGGACAAAGATAGTATAGACAAGAAAACACATTGATGACCAGTTTAGAGTTTCCAAGTATGTAAAGGAGGGGACAAAATCACTGTTGGTGCAAATTATCATTTGGTACCTACCGCCAAGCTGGCTTGCTCCTCGTTGATAGTCACGACTTTAATGAAATGCAAACTAATCTCACTAGAGATTGTTAAAAAAAGGAGAGACCTCACATTCTTATCAGAGAAAGAGAGACCTCACATTAAATTATAACTTAATCTCACGAGTATTACTAGAAATAATAAGAAAGGATAGGTTGCCAAATGCAAAAGGGAGCATACATGAGGTATACAACCCGAAAATCTTGTGAATTGGTTTTAAAAAATGAATTGATCAAATAAGGGGATAGATGATATAATTTTAAAAATAGCGGTAAAGCACACACTCAAAAAGAACTATATTATAAGAGTGGGTATATGAAATGGACTTTGCAGAATTACTTTTTTGTTCAACAGTGGCTCATATCCATGTCTCTTTTGCTGCTCTCTCAATAGTCTTCTTTCCTTCCTTCGGAGTTGATGAAATGGACAGTTCGTGGGGAGCTAGTTAGCTGGTAAGATCAAATAGATCTGTTTTTGACAAGTGAAGTGGCTAGGCTACATGCTTAGCCTAGTTTTCCCAGATTGGTATTGGATAAGAAAGATTTCGCTTTCTTCCTGTTCATGCTTCTCTCACCTTTGTTTTTTTGGTATGTACAGACAAGAATAAGCAAATTTCACTAGTATTTGTTCATCTTTTTTTGCTTGATAGTTATATTTGGTCAACCATTTGAATCATAATGATAGGATGAAATTCAAGCATATATTTGACTTAAGTTTGAAATAGGTTCTTTTGGGAAAGATCTATGGCGAGAAACTTTATAAAAGCACAAGTTCCTTAAATGATATTGCTGAAGGTAGTGAATTTCTAACATAAAAAGTCCAAGGCAAATTGTAAGAGAGTGTTCAACAACCTCAATTTTTTGATAATGCTAAAGTTCTGACAGCCTTTTCAGTTTGCAGCTGCAGCTGAGTAACTTGTTTTTTATATCATGGTATAGTATCCTTGAAAATATCTTCAGTAAATTTTTGTTATTTAGTGATCTAGGTATGGATTGCAATCTATTCCACAATTCTTCCCATTACCTCTCTTGGGATCGTTGTCAGAGACCTAG
>JACEIK010001363.1:141662-170788 GCA_018107945.1 Datura stramonium
TCAAAGTGAGTGCTCAAGGCAGAGACTCGTGCTGATAACGTGTTATAAAATAATAAAGAAAGAACAAGAATATTATAGAGAAAGAGAGAATGAGAGAAGTTCTTATTTCTCTTGATGGGATAAAATACAATGAAGGAGAACCCCTCTATTTATAAGAAATATTTCTCCTAACTTTTCTCCAAAAGATAGACTTTCACTATAATATAAATACATGTATCCACTACAATACAAATACCTTTATAGTCATTCACTATAATACAAATATGTTTATAACATTTATCAATTTTTTTGTTTTCTCAATTATTTTATCTTTATTTTTAACAGAATCTCCACATAAAATAACAGTTTTATGATCATACTTATATTTTAAAATTTTAAACTACATTAACTTATCTATTTAATACGTCAAATAATCATTTTTTATGAAGAGTTGTATAATTTTAACTTACCTTTTTTTTTGGGTAACTATGGTCTCTCTAAGCGTATTTTATCTTTTTTATTAAGTAATTTCACTGTAACTAACATGCAAATTACATATGAAAATTAAATTAAAATTAATGATAAATATTAATTAAATATGTTCAAAAGTCATTGATAAAATTCATAAAAAGCTATCATAATGTCGTCTATAAATTTTTTCACATCTTGCAAGAATAGAGTTATTTCAATTTCTTTTTTAAAACCAAAAAGTAGTTTGGAACTTGAGATTAACAAATTCAAGCGGTCGTTAATAATATTATAACTCGTATTTGATTAAAAAAGATTCTCACTGTAACGATTCACATGATTATTTTGTGATTTTTGATCCATTTTTTTTAGTGTGAACCTTTTCATAGCTTCATTGTGTTGTTTATGACTTGCGGGGATGCATTTCATAATTTCAGCCATGATCGAGTGAAGATTGGATGTGATTTCCAATTTTGAAGGTTTAAAGTTTGAGAGGTTTGACCAAAGTCATCATTTCAGGTTAATGAACTTGGATTCGGATTTTGAAAGCTCAGTTAGTTTCTAATGGTGATTTATGACTTAATTGGATGGTTTGCATGAATCCCGAAGTGTTTGTGAGTGATTTGAGCCTTTGGTTGAATTTTTAAATTTTAAGGAAGCTAAGTTTGACCACAGTCAACTTTCGATCAAAACAACCTTATCGGTGATTTAATGATTCCAACAGATCTTAAATGTATTTTATGATTGATTTGCATATTTAGTTTGTGTTCGGGAGGTTTCGGATGAATTTTGAACACTCGAGCGGCATTCTAGTGGAATTTAAAGTTAAGAGTTGACCTCGGTCAAATAGTTGAGTAAATGAGGTTGGATTAAGGATTTGAAAATTTCAACAGGTTTGTAAGATTACTTTGGACTTGTCCGCAAATTTTAATTTAATTTCGGTGAGTTTCGGATGGATTTGAAGTTCTATGTGTTTTAGCATGATTTAAAAATAAAATGTGACAACTCAGAGGTCCATTTTTAGTTCTAGAGATCAAAAAATTATTTTGAAACTTTCAAAATTCTTAATATGAATTATAGGCGTGCTCTAAAAAATTTGGTGTAATTTTGATAAGTCAAGATCAGGTTTTTATCGCAAAAGATGAAATCATTCTTAAACGAGTAAAAATAATATCTGACTGGGAAAATGAGCACTAAATGGATTTTTGATTAAACGAGTAGGTCTTTATTATTATTTAGAAATTATAGAAAAAAGAATGTCACATTTCGAGTTCGTATAATGAAGTTATGACCATTTTAGTGAAAATAAATGTTGCTGGTGCAAAGAGAAAAATTCAAGTCTGGTGCAGACTTTTAGTGAGGAAATTTGGGCTTTTAATGACAAAATTGTACTTGTAGTGACAAACTTTGCACCCTTTATATAGTTGGACATAATTATAATTCAAAGTCCGATTTCATTATTCTTATTGCGATTTTGAGAGTTAGGAGACTCGATTTTTGGTGATTTTTGATGGGTTGGATTCATATTTCTCATGGGGTAAGTTTATAACCTTAAATCCATTATTTTTTTGCTAAATAATTGATTATTTCATGTTTTAATTCATGAAGTAAGATACAAATTTGAGGTTTTAAGCCTAGGGTTCTTAAGTAAGAATTCTTAATTTGGGGATCCAATAACAATCCGTTTTAGTTGAAATTCGACGTGTGAGTTTGTTTCATTATGGGTTAACATAATCTGAAAGAAACTTACTTTTAGATTCGGCTGCAACCTCGAGGTGACTTTTTGAACCAATTTTTTAAGCCGAAAATAGATATAACAATGTAGGTGTCATTGAATTCGTATTCTTGTAGAGATTATGTATTTGAACAAATTTTGATCGTTTGAATACAATATAGAAGGGTAATTTTATAATTTGATATTTGAGCTTCGGTTTGTGTCACAATCCAAATGGAGGCTCGGATCGTAGACACGAGACAAGGGACCCCGAGAGACCCCAAGTCGACCCATGACATAAGCATTCAACTAACTCATTCAATAAACATGAAGAAAACATAATTATAAACTCAGCGGAAGTCAAACTTAATATAACAACAAAATAAATATCTGAAGCTGAATACACGTCTAAGTCTGATAAGCCTCTAATCTGGACGAGCTGATGGGACAATAACCCCAACTAGCTTAACGATACTGAAACTGAAAGGACATCTAAAACAATTGAAGGTCTAGTCCTCGAAAGATGAGGGCTCACCAATAAAGCAGGTGCTAACTCTGAACAGCGACTACGAACGAGTTGAACCTGAGAACCGGATCCTGCATCATGAGACGATGCAGCATAAAAAGTATGCGGTCAGTACGTGAAATGTACCGAGTATGCAAGGTAAGTAAAGCCGTTTATGTAACATAAATCATTTAAAGAAATTCATACATATCATAAGCTTTTAAGTGTAAGTAGAAGACTACATGCATTCATTCTGAAATCGTACTCTTATCATAACATGACCATGCATAGCTTTAGAACATAATGATAATGATTGAATCGCTTGACTCAAAGCTAAAACATACATTTATATCAAAAGCTGAACAATAAGTCAAACCTTTCTTTTTGAACACATGCATACGATAATTATCATGAGTGATGAATATGCAATTTGAATGATTTAGACAGTGAGAGACTCGTCACTTAACCGACATACCACGATAGAGCTTATGTGGTCTCAACTATCACCCTAAAGTGGGTAGAGCTATCAATAACCTTACCAGGGCAATGGAAGATACCATGATATCAATATCAAGCTGAAGGGCCAACCAGGCCGGGGATAGCTCACAAGGGAGATCCCAATAATATAATCGTATCAACCTATGTTGGCGCGTAGTTCTGGGGCATAGGGTAATCGATCCTTAACCCGCTCGGTGCTAGAATCTTTTCACAAAATATGCAATTCTCTACATCGTATATAACAAAGCTCAACATCGTCTATTGACGAAGCTCAACATGAAATCATGCATAACTCAGTATCTTATGAAACGAAGCTCAACATTGTATATTGATAAAGCTCATAATGAAATCATGCATAGACTAGACATCATATGGATATGAAGCTCAACATTGTCTATTAACAAAGCTCAATAATGACCTACATCTCAATTATGAAATCATGCATATGAGAAGCTTTATTTTGAAACATACCACAATTTCTATCATAGGTAGAGCATCTACTCCAAATCACGTGGTAAGCTACGTATAGAATATTTACTCAACTTACCACAAGCTAGAATTTATAATAAAAATTGGGAATTTCATTTCAAACAATGTGGTAAGCTTATGTCAGAAAAATCATCACTTTAAATCGACATGTGGGCATCACCCAAAGCTCTATCACACTTGGATCTAATCAATTCATTTTGAAAACAATGACATAAATCGTGGGTAGTTTTAGAAACATGCTTTTCATCATCAACTTCATCATCATCACACATTTACTGTAAATCACCTATCTTATGAACTCTTTACCCATGGACGTTTTAGATTCAATTTTTATAAGAAAAAAAATAATTTAGAATCCACCCAAACTTTATAAATCATCAATATAAATACATCTAATCATACCCATGCATAGAGATTGAAGAATCATGCAATTGAGTAAAATCCCATACTTGATCATATATAATTTATCACATTTTGATAGGGATTGGGAATAGGTGTGGAAGAAAACACCCACTCATAGCCTTACATATCTGGAAATGGTGAATTCTAACACCCTCTAATTGCTCAACTGAGATTCCAATTGGAAACCTTGAGATTTCACCTTGAACCTCCTCTTCAAACCTTCAAACTTGCATGCATGAGAGTAATGGCTTAGGATAGGTTTTACCCTGCTAAAAACCCACTAAAACGAGCCTTAAACGATGTAGTATAGGCCCCTAAAACTTAGGAATTACGGAAAAGCCCTTACTAAAATCGTTGAAAATAACTGTCAGGGGGTCCTTACAGATGACCTGACGACTCGTTACCAGGGCCAACGATCCGTTGGGTTGCTCGTCAAGTACACTGGATAGCTGGTCTGCTGGGGCTCGTAACGGATGACTTAATGACTCGTCCCCCGTGGCCATGACTCGTGGTCACCTCCCGTCAGTTACACTGCCTTCACATTTATGAAAAACCATTTTCTTGATCATGACTCACCTCACGAGTCGTTGGGACTGGCCACAACTCGTGGGGTCCTATCCGTTGGGTACACTGGTCATTTCTTCCAATTTAATTCCAACATCACCCCACGAGTGACAGGACAACTCGTGGTGGCTGACCACGAGTCGTTCTCTCCCTCGTGGGGACCTCGATTCTTCATTTTCCCCAAGCCTCCCCATGAGCCATGATATGAGTAAATTTACACTAAATTGATAGATGTATTGATGATATTCCACAACTTGTGATGTGATTGATTTACTGAGACTTATGCACTACGTGATACTTCATTGTCACTTGATGATCGTTATATGTTTCTGTTTGTTGATAAACTTGTGTTTTTCATACATATTCATACTACTCTTATTGTTGCATGATGATTATTTATTAATAGTGCTCATTGAGTTATTTTGTGAAAATTCATACTTTTGCGATGCTGATGAAAAATGGTTCCGACGTGTGTTATTGTTGATGAAAAATAGGTCCACATGTGTTATTGTCGACGGAAAATAGTTTCAGCATGTGTTATTATTGATGGAAAATGGTTCCAACATATTTTATTACCGATAAAAAATGGTTCCGGCATATATGATTGCAGATGGAAAATGATTCAGGTGTGTGTTATATTTGAGGCTCACTGTGATATAATTAGTGGTGTAGCTGATGTGGTGACTATATTGAGGCATATTTTGATACATCAATGGTGTAACCGACTTTGAATAGTATATATTTTATTTGCTTCATGGTTTGATATTAAATTAATAAACTCTTGTTGGGGTGAATTATTATTATTGTATATTTATAACTGTTGAAAAAGAATTGTTAGGATTATTTTTCGTCATCACTTCTAGAAAAGGGTCAGTTATCAAAGCTTGCCGAGTCCTCATGTTTCCCGTACTTACCCTATATTTGCTGCACCTTTTTTGCGTGCAGGGATAGAGTCAAGTACTAATGGTACTTGAATTGCTACACAATTCGAGATTTGTTGCGGTTATAGTTAGGGTGAGCTGCTTTCTCTTCGACAGTACTGAATTCTAGAGACTTCTTATTTTATTTCCTGTCTTACTTGTTTCTAGACAGTGACTTTAGTTTTTCAGACTTATTTTCTACTCATAGATGCTCTTGTACTAGTGTCACCAGGTCTTGGGGTTGCAATAATTTTTGACTCCTCGATTCCATACTTATAGAAGTTAGTTGCTTTTTTTTATGACTTATGCATCATTCATATTGTTAAATAATTAATAAGGGAATGAGATTCACCTACAGGGATGGTGAGTGCCCTCACGACTCAATGAAGATTTTGGGTCATGACTACATGGTATTAGAGCATGGTTCATAGGTCCCACTAAATACAAGAGCAGAATCTAGTAAAATCTTACGGATAGGTGCGGAGACGTTCGTAACTTATCTTTGAGAGGCTACAGGATATCAGGAAACTTCTATTGTTTGATTCTTTATCGGGCATTTTTTGTTCAGTTGGATTCTTTATATCTCTTTGCTCTAGTCTCTCATTGATGGTGAGGATATGTTATTGAATTCGTGTGCTAATAGTTGATGATGACATCACATAGAATATATCAAGAGGTTGTATCAAGAAAGAAGAGGTAGGCTAGTTTGATGGGTGTATGGCCAAATTTAGACAATACCTATGCTTCGAAGCAGATTGGGTGGGTTGTAATTTGAATTTTTCAGTTTGGTAATATTTGTTGGAGAATGCAAATGATGAGTGAAGAACTTTATGATCACCTTATCTTCTATGATCAATTATTTAATAATAGAAGGAGTACATATATAGCATAACTAGTTTTGGGGAAAGAGTTGACAATTAGGAATTATAAGATTAGATACATTACTAGGTAATAAGTGTTTTGACTTTGAAGTCTACAATTAAGGAGGTTTGACATAACAAGGTTGAGTTGCTCGCAAAAATATTTTGATAGAGATCAAATTTATACTATAATCTTATGGAATGAGTGTATCAATAAAGATCCAACATTACAATGATGAAATAAGTACATATACTATTATCTTAAAGAAGGGTTAAAGTTGTGGAGGACTAGTGGATCAGGTAAGATGACAAGTTGTAAGGCATGGAAAAAAAGGGTTTCTTCTAATAAGGTTCGAGGTGGTAGGATTTATTTTGAGGTTCATATGAAGGGTATTCTTTATTTCTCACGAAGTAGGGTGATGTTGGGCATATTCTTATGTCAATTTGCCATGATTTTGCCCATATTTTACCTTATTTTGAGATTATTATCCTTATAAAATGCATGAATTCATGTTTATGTGAGTTATATGAGCTAGCAAGTATTTTTAGATATTTTGAGCAGGTAATCAATGAAAAAGGACTAAAAAATGGCTCAAGGTGTGAAGAAAGAAGAGTTTGAAAAAATCTGGCCTGGTGCGTTGGGCGGTGCGATGTGCTAGAGCCCAAAATTCAGAAGAAAAATATTTTAACACTATGGTGCGTTGGGTGGTGCGGTGCGCCAGAGCTTGAACTTCAGAGGAATTTTTGCTCAACACCTTGGCGAGATGAGTGGAGTGGCGCCAAAAGCATTCCGGACTTAGGAAATTTTTTCAACACTTTGGTGCGTTGGATGGAGTGGCGCGCTAGACTCAAAACATCAGAGAATTTGACTAACACCTTGGTGCATTGGCTATTTCGGCGCACCAGAGGGCAAAATTTAGAAGAATCTCAAGTTAAAATTTTGGTGCAATAGACAGGGCGGCGCGCCAGGTGCTATCCAGGATGGATTTTCAAGTTTAAAAGCTGCACTTATCAAGGGAAAAAGAGTCATTGGATCCCATGCTTATAAATATAACATCTAGGGCATATTATTAGCAATCATTCACAGTATTGATCAGTTTGTACACAGTTCTTGGAGGAAGAGACAAGTTCATTTTCTAGGTTTCTTATTTAACTTATGTTTTTGGTTTGAATGATGAATTCTTTAGTTTTTCGCTTGAACATGAGTGGTTAAACTCTCTAGGGTGTTGGCCATAGCAGATGGTTGAAGTTTGAAAGTTTGTTTATGCTAGTTCTTAATTCTTCGTTAAAAGGTTGTTTATACTTGCTTATTTTCATTGCTTATTCGTTAGCTTGATCATCTCACGAATATAATCTGTTGGATTTTGGTTGAACTCGGGAGAGAGAATCAAAAGGGTTAAAAGTAAGTGTAGAACAGGTTTCAATGACTCTTGTCCAATGGGTTCAAGATAGATTTTGTTATCGAGGATAGGAATATACCCTTCAACCCTGTTTAGTTAAATATAAATAGTCATAATTGTCGTTTCATATTTCTCCTACGACCATAGGGATATAGGCATTTAGGGTTCACGAGATAGTTCTTGGTGTTCAGGAGAATGGAAAGAAATGGGATAGTAACTTGCAACTAGCAACCTTAGGAATAATTAGTCTAGCGTATTCTAGTCTTAAAACTCAACTTGAAGCGAAAGTGCCAAGATCCTAGATTCTATCATCATTTGAATTACAACATTTGTGAAAAGCATTCAATTCATTAGTTAATTTATTTTTCAAGTTTAGTAGTTAATATCCAAACCATTCCCTATTTTTATCCTTGTTTATTATAATAGTGAAATAAAGTGTTAACCTTGAGCAACTAATCTGACAAGTCTCTGAAGGATTGATAATCGGAACTTCACTATCCTATATTACTTGTCGACCACGTGCGCTTGCATGCTCTTGGGCGACATCAAGTTTTTGGCGCCGTTTCCGGGGACTTGAATATTGATTAATTATTTGTAGCTTAGAATTTTTATTCCCCTATTCTACATTTTACGTTTGTTTGTTGGTTGTTGAAGTTTGCAGGTGCTGTGTTTAGTGTATGCCAACTATGAGATGTCAGGGACCAACCTTGGATCATTTTGATACTGAGATTGAGAGGATTTTTCGTAGGTTAGCCATGGGAAAAAATCACGAGCAGGCACAGGGCAACAACTAGGAGAGGATTCCAGTGCTTAACTTTGCGGGGCCAAACTTGGAGAACGCTTCTAAAGAGATCATCAAGCCAGCCATCATTGAAAACTTTGAGTTGAAGAAGGGAACCGTGCAGTTGGTTCATAATACTAGTCAATATCAGGGCAATCCGCATGAGGATTCCCACAGACAACTAATGACGTTCGTGGAGATGAGTGAGAACTTTCACTATCAGAACGTGTCAAATGAGTATGTTAAGCGCACATTGCTTCCTATCTCGTTGATTGGTGAAGCTAAGGAGTGGCTTCAGAATGAGCCAGCAGGTTCCATCACTACTTGGGAGGCTCTTTCCAATAAATTCATCAACAAGTTCTTCTCTTCAAGGAGGATAAAGGAGTTAAGAGGAAAGATTTCAGGTTTTGTGCAGAAAGATGGTGAGACCTTAACTCAGGCATGGGAATGATATAATGGTTTATTTGAGAGATTTCCCGCACCATATGTAACCAAAGGAGATCATTGGGTACAACTTCATAGAAGGGCTAAAGTTAGAGTAAAAAATCTTGCTTGACGCTACAGCATAAGGACAAATCTTGTCCAAGAGCTATGATGAAATGAAAGCTCTATTGAATCTTATGTCAGTTGGGAGTCAAGATTTTTATCAGGATTCCAGCAGAGGATTCACATCCGCCAAAGTGCCAGGGAAGCTTAAAGTTGATGGTGTATCAACAATTCGAGCAGATATCAGCCATTTGGTGAATGTGATCAGCAAGTTAGTGACCACACCAAGATGTAAGCCAAGTGAAACAGGTTCAGCAAGTTATGACTCCACCACCATCATGTAAGGTGTGTGAGAAGGCCATGCTTATTCAGGTTTCCCTCTAAACCCAAGATCTATTTATTTTGTGGGTCAACAAGGTCATGGTGGAGGTTTTACAGGAAATGGGTACAACCAAGGGTATAAAAATGCAGCTAATCCCTCATGGGGAGGGAACCAGAATTTCCAAAGACCCCAGAACAACTTCCAAAGACTGCAGGGCCAACAACAGGATAGTTCTTTAGAGGATACAGTAAAGCAATGGATGGTTCAATAGACTTAGGTGATTAATGAGATGCAGAAGTCCATCCACGAGTTGGAAAAGAAGATGGGGGTAATTGGCCCTTCATCAGACTAACAGATCCTAAGGGGCATTTTAAAGTAACACTGAGAAGAACCCCAAGGAGAATGTGAGTGCAATCTCTTTGCACAGTGGAAAAGAGATGGGTAAAGTGATACCCAGGAATGAAAAAGCAGAGGAAGAGAAAGTTTTGAGGTCCAAGTATGAGGTTGGAGAGTCAAGCACTTCAAGGCCAAAAGTAGTAGAAGCCAGACCACCTCCTCCATTCCCACAAAGATGCAAGAAGCAGAAGGAGGACACAACTTGTAAGAAATTTCTTGATGTTTTAGAATAGGTACATGTAAATCTACCATTGGTGGAGCTTTTGTAAGAGGTTCCAAAATACGCCAGGTATCTGAAAGTATCGTGGCAAACAAAGAAGGCTCACTGAGTTTGAGACTATAGCTCTTACGGAAGAGTGCAGTTCCCAGCTGCAGAATAAGATTCCAAAGAAGCTTAAAGATCCTGGGAGCTTCACTTTTCCAGTGGTCATTGGGAGCAGAGAAGTAGGTTCTGAACTATATGATTTAGGTGAAAGAATTAATTTGATGCCTGCGTCCTTGTTCAGAACTTTGGGATTAGGTGAACCATGCCCCACCACAATGACATTGCAGTTAGCCGACAGGTCCCTTGCTTATCCCGATAGTGTGATTAAAGATGTATTGATTAAAGTGGGACCATTCATCTTGTTTGTGGACTTTATAATCTCTGACTATGAAGCAGATGAAGCATGTCCCATCATTTTGGGAAAAGAGTTCTTAGCCACCGCAGATGCAATGATCAAGGTGAATTCGGGTAAGATGTCAATGACTATTAATGGCCAAGAGGAAATCTTTGATGTGTTCAGGGCGGCAAGGTTGCCACCCCATTATGAGGAATTTACAATGAGACCCATGGTGGAGCCTGGAGGGTATAAGCAGGAGGTTGAGCAATATGTGTTGCATGGAAACTCAGCAAGTCAAGATACGAACCATCTCACTCGACTGAAGAAATGAGAAGTCTTGAATCTTGAACGACGTTAAACAAAGCTATACATGGGAGGCAACCTGTAAATATCATGTCATGACTATAACTAAGGTGCTTGATGAGAGGAAGCTCATTTTTCTAAAAGAATTTTGTTTTTGTAGAGAAGAACAAGGCATTTGAGGTGAAAGAGCAGGGGAAAAAAGCTAAACAATTCTAAGTCTGGGGAAAAATACCTGGTGTGGGGTGCTAGGCGTTAAATTCCAGAAGAAACAAATTCAGGTTGGTGCATTTGGGGGCACACCGGGCCAGACTCAACTCACAAAAAAAAATTCTAAGTGTCTAGCGAGGTGGATGGCGCACTGAGCCAGACATGTGTTGGACGAAAATTTTTTGGTCCATGGGTCAATATTTGACCTAAGGACCTTAAAATTACAAAAATTAATCCCCCAAACCTTTATTTTAAATCCCCATTCATCCTCAAAGTGAAAAGTAAAAAACAATAAATCTCTCTCCTCAATCATCAAGGCCGTAACTCCCTCCCTTCTTCCCCTCCATTGTTGTCTTCTCCAAGGAGCTTTGTGAGACTAATCTCTTACATTCAAGTAAGTATTTTTCTTCTCTCTTTGTTATTTAATGTTACAAGCATGCTCCTATACCCTTCTTCCCCAAGATGAAAGACCCAAAAATCACCATTGTTGGTGAGAATTTTGAATTTCACAATGTGAATTTCTATAGCTTTAATCTCTTAAGTTCTTCCATAATAATGTTATATCCTTATTTGGGTTGCTTGTTATTGGTTGAATTTAGTGATTTCAAGTTGTGGGTATGAAGGGGGTGATGATTTGAATTTTTAAAATTGGTTGGTTGAAACATTGATTGTAGAAAGAGAAAGTGCTTAGTTCTCCAAATTCTTGAATGTGAAAATTCTTGGGTTGTTGAAAAATTCATGTAATTCATTATGGAGTGTAGTAAATATCATGTTGATTATTGATTGAAGTTATTGTGACTACTTTCATATGTAGGTTGTTTGAATTATGACAAAAAAGTGGGAAAGTGAAGGGAATGACCAAAGTAAGGCTCTCTTGAAAAGAAAAAAATATATAGGAGAGATGTGAGAAAATCCATGAACATGCTTGTAGTGTAAAGTTAGTGAATAATTTGGGTTGATGAGATTTGATATGAAAATGGGGGAAGTCTGAGTACCTTATTTGACAAATTCTCACAACTATGCTAGAGAATTAAGTATGGGGTCATCTTGCACCTCTTACACCTAATTAGCTAGCCTTATTATTCATGAACTAATGTTGCAAAGTCCTTGTTGCTTGTTTGTTTGGAAGGTACTATTGAATCACGAGCTAATAAAGGAAAAGAAGTGGTAGTCGCTGATAAAGGTCTCAAATGGCTCAGGAATAGAACAAAAGAGTCAAAGTCATCGATCGCAAAAGCACCCCCTACTAGGAGGTTCAGAGCCAAAGCCGTAGAGGAGCATGGGCTTAAATGGTTTAATGCACAAAATGAGGCCAAGTATGCTCTGAAAAACTGGATTGATGTGGGATGCCTTACACTTGAGTACCCTACTATCCGGGACACTATTCGCGAGTTAGGATTGGGATACGTGTTTGCCGAGCTTAAGGAGTGCAACCTAACTTTGGTGAGAAAATTCTATGCCAACTGGGATACTTCCTTCGGAAAGAGCACCAAAGTCAAGTTACGGGGTCAAGTGGTTCGCTTCAGTGCTAGGTCATTCAATTCTTTCCCTTGCATTCCTGTGGTGGACGCATCGATGTATGCCATATTGCTAAAGAAGCCCCCATATCGTGACATTCTCCACACACTATGTGGTGAGCACTCAGCTATCCGTTGGGTAAGGGACCATAATAGCACCCATTCTACACTCTCATTCTCCTACTTGACTAAGGAGGCGGGAGTCTAGGTCAAGCTTGTTTTTTTCATACTCTTGCCTGGGACACACACCACCGAGATCACTATAGAAAGAGTTGTGTTGGTGTATATGCTGATGAAAGGGCCGACAATCAACTTTGGTGCAATGCTAAGAGATAAATGAGGAGGTCCCACGACAACTGCCGATGGAAGTACTATTATGGCAGCCTTCTTACCGAGTTTTTTAGAGAGGCTAACATTGAGGAAGAAAAAGCTGATCTTCATCTAACCCTATAAGGGCACTTGAAGGGCAAGATGATTGATATAACAAAGGGCAAGGAGACGACCAACTCTTTAGTTCCACTTCTCTCTCCCACCGATTGTCAGGCTCGGGATGATAACTGGCGAGGCCGCATGTTTAGGATGCTAGAGCTATAGTTGAAGATTGAAGGTAGACCTACCACTGATGAGGAGATCTTAGCACTGGAAAAGCGATACTGACTCACTGATAGTGCGATGATGATGTGCAGATTGGGACCAGCTTTCGAGGAGCTTCTAGATGATGATCAGGCCACAGTGTTGACCAATGGTGTTGATGATATTGACGATGATGCCACCACAAGAGCCATGCAGGTTGATGGTGAGGATGATGATGATAATTATTAGGAGTATAATCCTGATTATGACGACTGTGCTTTGAGGCCCGTGAAGTTCTTTTTCTCTCCCTACTTGATATGATTGCATGTGCACTGGGACAATGCACTATTTAAGTGTGGGGTGGATGAAATAGATTTCCTATTTATTCCTTCTTTGCTAAGTTTGTAGTGGGCCGTAGCATTAGTTGTCATTCTCTATGTTGGTAGCTGATATTGTGATTGATAAAATCATGGTCTGTAATAGCTAGTAATGGTGATGACTTGAACATTGATGATGCCTTGTTACTTGTTATGTGATCGTCTCTACTTAGTTTTGTTTTGTTAATTGAGAGTCATCTTTTTTACTGTCGTCATAGAGGTAGTGACCCTTTCCAATGATGGATGGATGAAGACCGTCTTAAGAAAAAAATTAGTCACAATTATTTTTTGGATGGAGTCAAAACTACTACTTGTGTGCTCTTTGATATTTCATTTAGAAGCTAAGTTAGAGGCATGAAGTGGTCATCTTAAATGCATAAGAAGTAAAAATCCATGAGAGACACATAGGTTCTTTAATTTGATTAATAATCTTAGGACTTAATAATGGTAGTTTCATTCAACTTGATTGTGTGGATATGTAGCCATAGGAAACTTACTAACATCATGATTCCATGAGAGGTGATCTTTAATTGTCGTGTTTTGTACATAATGTAATATCTAGAACTTGCCTAAGAGTGCCTAGGATAGCTAGTTGCCAATAGGATGGGATTAAGGCGTTTCTTTGAAAAAAAATTCATTTTGTCCATTGTTGTTGTACCTTCCTTAACACTAATCCTAGTTAACCTCTTTGAGCTTCAAGCCTCAATTTTCTTCTTCCCCACAAAAGAAGCCTATTACCCTTTGTTGTGAGACCTTCAGAATTTTTTATCCAAAGATAGTCTGAGGCACTTTGAGAATTAAGAATGAGGGTCCACCGAGGTAGAAAAGGTCAAGGGAAAGGAAAGAAAGAAAAAATGTGTGGATGATAAAAAGAGAAAATAGAAGAGGGGTGCGCACAAAAAGATGTGGTCTACTTGCTGCTAGAACATAAATGAAAAGATTTTAATAGTTGATCATTCTTGTGAACTTATAAGTAAAAACAAGTAGTCAAATAGTAAAAAGGGGGCATGAGAGAGTGAAGGGAATTAGTGAAAGAAAAGGGTGAGAAGTGAGAAGAGGTGGAAAAGAAAGAAAAAAAGTTTTAAAGTGCTTAGGATTGGTAGCTACTACTAAATAAAAAACATTCCTACCCATCCCTTAGTCGACATTACAACCAGGAAATGTTCTTATTATCTTACTTTTGTTGAAGAAATTACGTAGTCTAAATGTACATGAGGGGAAAGATTATGGTATGTTGCATGTTTAGGATACATCATTTTTAAGAGTGAGTGTGCCTTGCTTATTATGTTTCAAGCTTTGATTGATAAAATGAGAGAAGGAACATCATTAAATAAGTGAGGCATAAGATGGTAAAAGTCGGTGTACTATGTGTTGCATTTTTCATACTTAATCATGTTGGCCCTGGTTTGAAAAGATGAATCAGTTATAGAGGCTATGTAGTCCTGAATGTGAAAACTTCTATTTGTGCTTGATATAAGTTGTTATGGATTGATGAACCACTGATGCATATTCTCTATGCTAGCTTCTTGAGTGAGGATTGATAGGGGTTAAAAAATGGTGAGAAAAGATGTTCATGCACGTAAGTAAGGATTGTTCGAGGATGAACAATAGCTTAAGTGTGGGGTGGTGATGTTGGGCATATTCTTATACTCATTTGCCATACTTTTGCCCATATTTTACCTTGTTTTGAGATCATCATCCTTATGAAATGTATGAATTCATGTTTATGTGTGTTATATGATCTAAAAAGTGTTCTTAGATGTTTTGAGAAGGTAATAAATGAAAAAGGACTCAAGGTGTGAAGAAAGAAGAGTTTGAGAAATTTGGCCTACTGAGTTGGGTGGTGCAGCGCACCAGAGCCCAAACTTCATAAGAAAAATATTCTAACACTCTGGTGCTTTGGGTAGTGTGGCATGCCAGAGCTTGAACTTCAGAAGAATTTTGCTTAACACCTTGGTGAGATGAGTGAAATGGCGTGCCAGAAGAATTCCAGACTTAGAAAATTTTTCCAACACTTTGGTGCGTTGGATGGAGTGGTGCGCCAAACTCAAAACTTTAGAGAATTTGACTAACACTATGGTGCGTTGGCTGGTGCAGCGCACCAGAGGGCAAACTTCAGAAGAATTTCAAGTCCAAATTCTAGTGCAGTAGAAGGTGCGCTGTGCCAGGTGCTATTCGAGACAAATTTTTAAGCTTAAGAGCTGCTCTTCTCAAGGACAAAAGAGTCATTGGATCCCATGCTTATAAATATAACATCTAGGGAATTTTGCCAGCAATCATTCATCTTATTGATCAGTTTGTACGCAGTTCTTGGAGAAAGAAATAAGTTCATTTTCTAGGTTTCTTTTTTAACTTATGTTTTGATTTGAATGATGAATTCTTTAGTTTTCTACTTGAAAATGAGTGGCTAAACTGTTGTTCAAGGGTGTTGGCTATAGTAGATGGTTGAAGTTTGACAGTTTATTTATGTTGCTTCTTAACTCTTCGTTAAAGGTTGTTTATACTTTCTTATTTTCATTGCTTATTTGTTAGCTTGATCACCTCATGTATATAATCTGTTGGCTTTTGCTTGAACTCGGAAGAGAGAATCAAAAGGGTTAAAAGTAAGTGTAGAAAAGGTTTCAATGACTCTTTTCCAATGGGTTTAAGATAGATTTCATTGTCGAGGATAGGAATATACCCTTTAACCCTGTTTAGTTGAACACAAGTATCCATAACCGTCTTTCATATTTCTTTTGTGACCGTCAAATATAGGCGTTAGGGTTCATGAGATAGTTCTTGGTGTTCTGGAGAATGGAAAGAAATGGGATAGTAATTTGCAACTAGCAACCATAGGAAGAATTAGTCTAGCGTATTCTAGTCTTAAAACTCTAACCTGAAGCGAAAGTGCCAAGACCCTAGATTCTATCATCATTTGAATTACAACATTTGTGAAAAACGTTCAATTCATTAGTTAATTTACTTTTCAAGTTTAGTAGTTTAATCTCCAAACCTTTCCCCATTTTTATCTGTGTTTTATTAAAATAGTGAAATAAAGTGTTAACCTTGAGCAATTAATCTGAAAAGTCTCTGAAGGATCGATCACGACTTCACTGTCCTATATTACTTGACGACCACGTGTACCTGCATGCTTTTGGGAGACATCATAGAGGTAGAACGAAGAGGATCTGAATGGTTTGACTTTTACAATACACCATTCACAATGTTACATTATCTACTTGATAGAGCCACGAGGTGTGAAAATGTTCTTTTATGAACTGGGGCTTATGAAGGGAAGAGCTGAATATGAGTGGGGGAAGTTTTCCATTATGATCTAATTTTATGAATATATGTAGTGGTGATTCTTTAGTAAGGAGCATGTTTGCAAGTTTTCTTGAGATGAAGACAGGGATACATGCCATTTTGGGCTAGAGACGGGTCGATTGGCATACTGCATTTCACTTACTCTATGTACAAAAATGTGTGGTGTGATCTACGTATGACCTTCTCAATGGTTATGGTGTAGAAAAGTGGTGGATCTAGTAGGCTTTCATGGAGTGAGACTAATGAAAATGAATTTGGCTTTAACAAGTATGAAGACCAATTATTTGAGGAGCTATACGATATTTCACTTATTTAGAAGAATGTAGATTGACATTGCATGTAGTTTTAAAGGATCGGAAAGTTTCTACTATCACTACTGATACAACTCTACAGAGTAGGAGGACAGAAAGGAATAACCGTATGGTCTACCAAAAATATTCTAGTCGAAAGTGATAAGGCAAAAGAGTATTTTTTTCATAATCAATCATTGCCTAAGGACGCTCGAGCGAGGTATCAGTTAATAAGGGTATTTAAAGTGGTGGATCAATGGTAGGTGTACAAGTTCATGTTGTGAAGTGCATTCCATAGATTTAATTGAGGCTAGTAAGATCAGTTGAGGCCAAGAAAAGTGAATCAATGTTGGGATAAGGAGCTTGTAGATAAGGGGAGCTCTTAATGGGTAGGCTTGCATGAAGCTATATGAGAATGTTAGTAGGAACATGCATTTGGTGATTGGGAATTGTCCTACAGATTTCAACCAATGCATTGGTGGTTTGAGGTATTATTTCGACATTGTTAGGTACTTTGGTTAGAAGACTTTGTGATGGGTTGTAAATATGATGCGACTAATTTTGAAGGTTTTCAGTTTAAAAGATTCGAGCAAGGTAGGGAAGACTTTCAGACACCCAAGATTTATGGTTTATGACAACTCTTATGATTGACTGAACTTTTATAGAAAGACTTATGGTATTTTGAAACATTCCTTGAGCAGATTTGAAGGATTTTTAGTTCATAGAGGTAAATGTGATTAAAAATGAAATCTGACATTTGGGAGAAAATATAGATTATGATATCTGTTTTGATTTGAAAGGTTAGGGGTTCATCATCAGAATCAAGGGACTTAAAATCATAACAACGTGATACTTGGATCTTGTTCAAATTATAGTGATTTTATCATGTATTAATTAGATAAGGTGTAAATTTTTTAGGATGCTTGGAGGAGAAATTCTATGAATATTTTACCTAGGAGTTGCGGTAAGTTCCATGATGCGTTTAAGTTTTGTAACTGGTGAAGTTCAGATGATTGACATGGTAAGATCAATGGGAAGATGATTTTTGGTGTGATAAAGTGTATGGTAACATGACATCCTCAGGTGAATGCGCTAAAGTTGATCAGGTAAAGAGATTTATCTATATGGTTTGGATCAGAAATCAGAATTTTCTACGTTAGACTATACTTGTGGTAGTTGACTAGGTTGAAGTATGCATTGTTAAGATAAGAAGAATTGAAAATGTCAGTTATGGATGACGTGAGAGAACTTGTGCCAAAAAAAGAACATGAATTGCAATAAGTTTTACTTTTAGAAATTATTAAGGCATAACTAGGTGTTGCTCTTAGTGATTTGTGATTCAGAGGTATAGGGTATGAGGCACACACCTAGTTCAAAGAGTCTAGAGTGAAAAATATTTTAGGGATAAGCACAAGAGGTTCACATATTTGATACATTGATGTATTCAAATCCCATAAAGTTCTACAAAATTGTGTGATTAGTATGACTTGAGAAATGTGACATAATAAGACATCAAATATAGGCAGAACATTCAAGAGTGAAAGATGGAATAGGTTAGCAAAAACTTATAAAGAATTGATTAGTGATTTTGTGAAGAGTTGGGGTAAGTTTGGGTAACTATTGGCAATATAGGGTAATCTTCTATTCTACACTGGGTTAGATTGTTCATATTATGCCAGACAGCTTACAGATATATCTTCAAAAGACTTACAATTATGCAGGTTTATTGAGGATCTCGTGGAATCGATACTACATTGTCGATGAAAACTACATGGACAGTTACAAGGAGTTACATAGATTGTTGATAGTATATTGGAAATATATGAATAGATATGGGAAACTTTGAGAGATCAGTTGTTTTCTCTAAATTTGGCTTGAGAACAAAATTTCTAGAATAGTGGGTGAAGCATACCATATGAAGATTTCTATTCAAGTAGATATCAATTTTTAACTCAGTTGCTTCATCTTAACGAAACATAACTATCAGACTTGGAATTAGCGCAATCGGCCTTGGATAAAGCCAACAATTGGCTTAGAATAGGCAAAGATCCTTTTATGATAGAAGAAAATCATGATTCAAACATGTGGTATGTGAAAATGTGTTTTCTAAGGGTTTTTGGTACTAATAACGAATTTGGAGAATGTGGAAGGATGATTAGTTAGATCAAAATATTTTACTAGTATAGAGTCGGTAATGGATTTCGGCATAGTAATCGAATTATGGTGAATACGATGCATGTTGATGAATCAATTACATTCAAAATTATGATTATGATTTCAACTTTGGTATTGTATGTAGAGACAGTTCAAATATATGAAAGTAAGTTATTTTGAGAAGTTTTGGTTTGAAATAAGGAGATATAGTCTGATGGGCTAAAACAAAAGAAGATTTGATGGTTATGGTAAATAAGCAGAACTACAGATGTAATTTTTTATTGGGAGCTCATGCATGAGGCCTACCATAGGTATTTACAGCTCCTGGACAGTCTTCGTACTTTTTCTTTCCTGTTCGAGGACGAATGGATATTTAAGTGGTGGATGATGTAATGACCTACATGGTCATTTTATAATTTTTGACCCATTTTCCTAGTGTGAATTATTTCGTAGCTTCATTGTATTGTTTATGACTTGTGGGGATGGGTGCCATGATTTCTGCGGTGATCGAATGAAGATTGGATGGGATTTCCAATTTGAGAGGTTTGACCAAAGTCAACATTTCAAGTTAATGAGCCCGGATTTGGATTTTGAAAGATCCATTAGTTTTGAATGGTGATTTATGAATTAGTTGGATGGTTTTCATGAATTCTGAGGTGTTTGGGAGTGATTTGAGCCTTTGGTTGAATTTTTGAGTTTTAAGGAAACTAAGTTTGACCACAGTCAACTTTGGGCTAAAACGACCTCATATTGGTGATTTGATGATTCCAACAGATCTTAAATATATTTTTTGATTAATTTATCTATTTGATTTGTGTTCGGGAAGTTCCGGACACTCGGGTTGTATTCTAGTGGAATTTAAAACTAAGAGTTGATTTAGGTCAAAAAGTTGACTAAATGATCTTGGATTAAGGATTTGAAAGTTCCAACATGTTTGTAAGATTACTTTAGATTTTTCCACAAATATTAATTTAATTTCGATGAGTTTCTTATTTATTTGAACAATCTATGTATTTTAGCATGGTTTAAGCATAAAATGTGACAACTCAGAGGTCTATTTTTAATTCTAGAGATCAAAAAATTATTTCGAGATTTTCAAATTTTTTAGTATGAATTATAGGAGTGATCTGAAAAATTTGGTGCAATTTTGATAAATCAAGATCGGGTTTTTATCATGAAAGATGAAATAATTCTTAAATGAGTAAAAATTATATTTGACTAAGAAAAAAAGCACTAAATGAAGTTTTTATTGAACAATTAGGTCCGAATCATTATTTAGAAACTATAGAAAAAATAATCGTCGCATTTCGAGCTCGTATGATGAAGTTATGACCATTTTAGTGAAAATAGGTGCAAAGAGAAAAATTCATGCTGATGTAGACTTTTAGTGACGAAAGTTAGGCATTTAGCGACAAAATTGGACTCTTAGTGACAAAATTCGCACCCATTATATAGCTGAATAGAATTAAAATTTCAAATTCGATTTCATTATTCTTATTGAGATTTTGAGAGTTAGGAGACTCGATTTTAGTGATTTTTTAATGCAGTAGATTCATATTTTTCGTGGGGTAAGTTTCTGACCTTAAACCCATTATTTTTTCGCTAAATAATTGATTATTTCAAGAAATTAGATAGAAATTTGAGGTTTTAAGCCTAGGTTTCTTAAAGTAAGAATTCTTGATTTGGGGATCGAATAACGATCCGTTTTAGCTGAAATTCGACATATGAGTTTGTTTCATTATGGGTTAATATAATCTGAAATTTTTCTTTTTAGATTCAGCTCTATAGCTTAGGGTGACTTTTTGACCCAATTTTTAAAGCCGAAAATAGATATAGCAATTGGGTGTCATTGAATTCATATTCTTATGGAGATTATATATTTAAACAGATTTTGATCGTTTGGAAGCATTACAAAAGGAAAAATTCATAATTTAGCATTTAGCTTTGGTTTGAGGCAAGCAGAGATTTTTTGATTCTTTGAGGTGTTAGTTTTGCATATATTAATTGAATTTAAGGGTAATGGTTGTAATGCCCCGAAAACCCTAAGATCAGACCCCGGAGCTGAAACGGAGAAAATAGGATTTTTTGCACTAGGTCACAGAATGAGTCGTCCTGTGACCTGTGGGGTAGTCCACAAGTCATGGAGTGACTCGTGGGGAAGGGTCCATACTTGATTGAAAAATTAGGAAATTGAGTGACCACGGGTGTGACCATGAGTCGTGGTCAAGGGTTTACTGAAAATTAGAAAATTCGGGCAGTGCACTTAACGGGTCCAAACGAGTCGTGGTGTCGCCCATAGTGACCCCAGGTGTTTTTCGGCAGTGAGGACTACAGGAGGTGACCAAGAGTCGTGGTCACCGGTAACGAATCGTCAAGTAGCTCGTGGTGACCCCTGAAGAGAAATTTTGATTTAGTGGCAACGGGAGACGTCATGAGTCGTTAGGCCACCTGATGACTTGTGAAGTTAGTCGTTGGTAAGTTGAGAAATCTATAGAAAATTTCCAGTGCACATCATGATTGGGCACCACGAGTCATCCCTAACCTCACGACTCGTGGAGTGCCTCATGGGGACTGGACGGGTCCTTTTTCCTGCAAATTTCCTAGGGAGTTTTATGTAGTTTTCTAAACTCCTAGACTCTAAACTACGCCATTCTGGGTTTTAATCAAGGGTTTTAGAGGGGGTAACCGATGGTTTATTTCATTTCTCTCATCCCCTCAAAAATTAGAATGTAAAATTTCCTTTAGAAATACTCAAAGCAGAAGCTAGGGAAATCAAATTCTCCTTAGATTTTCAATAGATTCTCTCAGGGATTTCCATCACCACGTATGTGGGAATTCAACAATAGAATAGTTCTTCCCTTGTGTCCCCAGAAATCTTCTCTATCAATTCTAGCCCTGAAACTTTCGAATGTGAATAAATTATATGTCAGACTTCGTTTATAGCATGTGGAATGTTGTCTATGTTGATTGTTGTTATAATTCCGCTACATAGTTATCATATTAATACTCATTCTTGTAAGGTTAGTTTTAGCCCTAGCCTTGGATTCAGTAAACTAGAATTTTGCCTGTTGGATGAATTCTTCCTTATGGCTTGATTTTATCAGTTGGGTTTCCCATATGGCTAGAAAATGTTGAGGATTCAGTCAGAATCTTGTTAGTCCAGTCTCAGTCAATTATTAGCATATTCGGTATAACCTAGTAATGTCAGCTAATCAGTTTGACGACAATTAATTCTTGAGGTGTCCGTGATGCCTCCTTGTTATTTGTATTATACCCAGTATCAGATTTTAGTGGTTCTTTAGGTGGTCATGGAACTTTCAAATAAGCAACTCTGACCAGCCTTAGGACCCCAACTTCAGATTACAGTTTGTTCTTTAGACGGTTACAACGCTTCCAGATAAGCAGCTATGACCAGTCTTATAACACCAGTTACAGAAGTCGGTCTGATAAGACTCTGAGGGTACTTCCAGATAGGTATACCTGACTTAGTATTGGGTCCCAATTTCGAGCTATCAACTTAGTAGTTAGTCTAGGGCTATCCAGTGGGAGTAGGACTTAGCACTGAGCGGATCGGGGTTCCAGTGCACCCAGGTTCCCAGAACTACGTTGCCACCGTAGGTTATATTTTTATTGGCCTCATGGACCCAGACTTGTGATCACTTAATTCATGCCTTTATACCCTAGCAAGGTATATTGGGTCCTACCGATGGGGTGTATACATCGGACTCCATGTCTAGCTCACGTGGTTATATGTCTGTTATAGACTCTCCCACTAGTTAGTTCAGTTTAGTCTCAGATTAGCTCAGTTAGAACAGTTTCAGACTACTCAGTTCAGATCAGTTTAGTACAGTATTTCAGAATAGTATATCAGATTTAGGGTTTGTCTTTGACTATCAGACAGGGTCATTTTGACTATCTCAGTATATCAGTTTATTCAGTATGAATATTTCAGTTGGTCATTGTGTGTTTACAGTTAAGTCATTTTATTCTCCATGCTATAGTTTCTCTCACTTACTTAGTACATTCAAAGTACTGACACATACCTTTTATGCGGTATCATTTTATGATACAGCTGCAGGTTATCAGTCTCAACACCGTTAGCATATCTCGCTCATACGTTTCCAGTTGCATCATTGGTGGGTCCTCATCTTTCGAGGACGAGGATTATTTCTTTCAGTTATATTTCTTTCATTTAGACTTAGAGTTAGCTGGGGGCTTGTCCCAGCAACTCATCAGATAGATAACTTTCAGAAACAGACAGAGTTTATAGATTTAAAGCTTTGTTTCAGTTGTATAAACTTATGACTTAGATCTTATTCATAAATGTGTTATGTTATTATTTTAAAGCTTCCTCTATGTTTTTACTTAGAATGCTAGTGTTATCATAGACCATGGGTTGATTTGGCGTTAGTTGTAACTCCAAGTACCGTGTCTCGTCCAGTATATAGACTTGGGGCGTGAAAAACTTGGTATCAGAGCACTAGGTATAGAGTATCCTAGGATGTCTGAAAGCTACATCGAGTAGAGTCCTTTTCATAGGTGTAAAGAGCGCCACACTTATGACGGGAAGGTTACAAGATGTTATTAGGAAAAAACCCTTTTGTTTATACTCTTTATCGTGTGTTGAAATTTAATTCCAGAATCATTCTCCTAACTCATGCTGTATTTCATTTCAGTGAAAATCATGCCTCCACGATGTGGTAAAGGAAGAAGGGCCGGTAACCTAACTGACCTGCCCCACCAGCTCCAACAGTCCCTCGACGACCCAGTGTCCTCCGCAGAGTTTAGAGCGGCTATCCAGCTGCTCACACAGACAGTCACAAATCAGGTGTACCAGCTGGTGGTTATGGTCAATACTAATGGGTCCGTGGAAGCTTCTTGAGTTCGGGACTTCACTAAGATGAATCCTTCAGTTTTCCATGGATCTAAGGTGGGAGAAGACCCATAGGAGTTTGTGGATGAAATTAGAAAAATCACCAGAATTATGGGTGTCAGCTCCTCGGAGAGTGCCGACCTGGATGCCTACCAGCTGAAAGGGGAAGCCCAGATCTGGTATGAACAGTGGAAGGAGGGGAGACCAGCAAGAGCAGGACCGGTGGAATGGGAGGAGTTCACTACAGCCTTCCTAGATAGATTCTTTCCCCGGGAGCTCAGGGAGACTAAAGTGTCTGAATTCATGAATTTGAAACCAGGAAATCAGACGGTGGAAGAGTATCCACTGGAGTTCACAAGGTTGTCTAAATATGCTCCAGAGATGATAGCCGAGCCAAGGGCTCGTATGATGAAATTTGTTAATGGGGTGTCGAACTTGGTCCTCAAGGAGTGCAGATTGCTATGCTTATTAAGGACATCGATCTCTCCAGTCTCATAGTCCATGCTCAGCAAATTGAGGTAGAAAAATTAAAAGATTTGGAGCGGAAGAACAAACAGGTAAGAACCAGCTAGTCTGATTATGGCCACTAGAGATCTGGCGATAGTACCACCCACATCAGCAACAACAGCAGAGGGATCTAGTACCTACTTCAGCCAGTGCCTCTATCTTCGGTCCCGCAAGGATCGGAGGGATGGAGCATCTGGCTCACAATCCCAAAGTCATAGCGCCAGCAACTGCTACAGCTACCCAACTTGCCCTAGGTGTGCCAAAAAACCATCCAAGAGAGTATCTTTAGGGACGAGAGGGTTGTTTTGGGTGTGGACAACTTGTTCATTAGCTAAAATAATGCCCGTCAGCAGGAAGGGGGAGATCATAATCCACTGCTTCAGCAGCTCCAGCAGGCTGACCAGCTCAGCAGGCCAACACTTCAGGTACGGATGGCAGCCAACGCCAAAACTATTTTTACGCTTTGTCCTCTTGTCAAGATCAGGAGAGGTCACCTGACATGGTTATGGGTATGTTACGCCTTTTTCATCTAGACATGTATGCCCTTCTAGATCCAGGAGACACACTTTCATTCATGACTCTCTATGTAGCTATTCAGTTCAATATCAGTCTAGAAGTTCTCTCCGAACCATTCTCAGTCTCTATCCCAGTTGGCGAGTCATTTAGAGCGAGCCGAGTGTATAGAAACTGCCTAGTCTCAATCTTGAATAAGGTCAATCCAGCTGATCTTGTAGAGTTAGACATGGTTGAATTTGACCTCATTCTTGGCATGGACTGGTTACACTCCAGTTATGCCTCAATCGACTGCAGAAGTAGGGTCGCAGGTTTCAGTTCCCTAAAGAGCTAGCTTTAAAGTGGACGGGCAGTAGTTTAGCGCCTAAGGGTTGGTTTATTTCCTACCTTAAGACTAGAAATCTTATTTCCAAAGAGTGTATTTATCATCTAGTTCAGGTCAAAGATTCCAGCTTAGAGACCCCAATTATCCAGTCAGTTCCAGTTGTCAGTGAGTTCCCTAATGTATTTTTTGAAGATCTTCCCAGAGTCCCTCCTGAGTGGGAAATAGACTTCGGCATAGACCTTCTTCCAGACACTCATCCCATCTCCATCCCTCCTTACGGAATGGCTCCAGCTGAGCTTAAGGAGTTGAAGAAGTAGCTAAAAGACCTTGACAAAGGTTTTATCATACCTAGTATCTCTCCCTGGTGTGCTCCAGTACTATTTGTGCGAAAGAAAGATGGTACCCTCAGAATGTGCATCAATTACCGTCAGTTGAACAAGGTTACAATCAGGAATAGGTATCCCCTACCCAGGATTGACGACTTGTTCGATCAGCTTCAGGGAGCTAGTTGTTTCTCCAAGATAGATATCAGGTCGGGGTATCATCAGCTAAGAATCAGAGAGTGTGACATATCGAAAACAACTTTCAGTATGAATTCCTGGTCATGTACTTTGGACTTACTAATGCCCCCGAAGCTTTCATGGACCTGATGAACAGAGTCTTCAAGAAGTATCTAGATATGTTCGTCATTGTATTTATCGACGGCATTCTAGTATACTCTAGAAATGAGGAAGAACATGCTAATCACCTGAGGATAGTGCTTCAGACACTCAGAGATTGCCAATTGTTCACCAAGTTCAGCAAATGAAAATTCTGGTTGAAGTCCATGACTTTCCTTGGTCACGTTGTCTCAGTGAGGGTATACAGGTAGATCCTCAAATGATATCAACGGTAAAAGACTGGCCCAGATTTACCTCCCCAAACAAAATCATAAGTTTCTTAGGTTTAGCAGGTTATTACCGATGTTTTGTGGAAGGTTTTTCCTCTATTGCATCTTCTCTGACTAGGTTGACTCAGGAAAAGATGGAATTTCAATGGTCAGATGCGTGTCAGAAGATTTTCCAGGAGTTAAAAACTCAACTCACTATCGCTCTAGGTTTGACCTTACCAGAAGGAACAAATGGGTTTGTAGTGTATTGTGACGCTTCCAGAGTTGGACTTGGTTGTGTTTTGATGTAGCGGGGTAAGGTGATAATTTACGCCTCCAAACAACTCAAGGTTCATGAAAAGAACTATCCGATTCACGACCTGGAGTTGGCAGCTGTGGTATTTATGTTGAAAATATGGAGGCACTACCTGTACGGGGCTCACATGGATATTTTCACCAATCACAAGAGTCTCAAGTATGTGTTCAGTCAGAAAGATCTATATCTTCGCCAAAGAAGGTGGTTGGAGCTACTGAAGGACTATGGCATGAGCATGCTGTATCACCCGGGCAAAGCCAATGTGGTGACTGATACCCTAAGCAGAGTGTCTATGGGGAGCATGGCTCAGGTTGAAGAGGGCAAAAAGGAACTGGCAAAGGATATCCACAGGTTAGCTCTGTTGGGAGTACAGTAGATTGATACAACTGAGGGCAGAGTAGTGGGCAGAGCGGATCAATTTCCTCATTGGTAGTTGAAGTTAAGTTAAGGAAGGATGACGATCCCATATTTCTTAAACTGAAGGAGGCGGTTCTTAGAAAAGAAGTGGAGGCTTTCTCCTAAGGGGGAGGTGATGTACTCCATTATAAGAGTAGGTTGTGCGTACCGAATGTAGGTGATTTGAGACAGCAGATATTGGATGAAGCACAAAGTTTGAGATATTCCATCCACCCAAGTGCTACTAAGATGTTCCGTGATTTACGGGATATTTATTGGTGGAACGACATGAAGAGAGACATCGCAGAATTTGTAGCTAAGTGCCCGAACTGCCAGCAGGTCAAAGTAGAGCACCAGTGTTACACCCCGTAAGATTCCCGGCATCTAGATGGCCTATTCGCACGTTAGTTAAGCATATTTGAAAGTCATACGTGCTAGGAAAAGGCCCGGGAAAAGNAAACTTGATGTGTGTTTTTCAAATCCCCCAATAATTTTATTATTTTAGCAAATTAATTATTAATTTTTGCCTAAAAATTAGAGTTCTAGCAAATTATGTCCAACTTTTATAGGTTCTTTTTCGTGATTTAATTTTAAATTTTGGAGCTCTCCACTTCCAGCATAACAAAGAGAATAAAATAATAAAGAAGAACCGAAAATTCTAAAATATAAAAAATATGCGAAAAATAAAAAACTTACTGATCTTCGATAATCCAATGATGTCATTGTGAAGGTGCAATATTTTACCTATATATAATTTGTAGATCAAATTTCAACATACATATTAACTTTGTATTATATATAAGCAAAAATAGTATCATATAATCTAAATAATTAAAACAGTAAATAACATAATAAAGTTATTCATAATACTTTAAAACTCAATTGAAAGAAAATATGAGAAAGATAATAATTTTCTCAAATAAAATTCACATTTTTCAATAATAGAGAATGACTAATAAAAATGTTCATATATACATTAAAAATAAGACCGTTGAGTTCTCTTTGGCAAGAAATAATAGCTAATTTAATACTAATAATAATTGTGGCTATGGAATTTTTTCGAGCAAAAACAGTTGTGGTAATCTAAAAGTAATAACTCTTTAACTCTTTTTTTTATTTGATATGACGTTTGTATTTTTAATGAAAAATGAAAGAAAAATAATTAATGAAAGAAAGTTTTTAAAAAATAAATAAATCTGTTAATTATTTCAAATAAAGAAAAATGTTCAAAAATATTAGAAAAAAGATAAATGAGAATGGTGACTAATTGATATATATGATAATATTAAATGAAATTTAATTAAATAAATGAGTTAACAAAATAATTTTAAAATGAAAAAAATACTCAAAAAAAAAAAGAAGAATGGAGGCCTTAGAAGCATGCTATANATATATAGAGAGAGAGAGAGAGAGAGATTTATCTATTAAACTAACTAATTATCCATCACAAATTTTTAACTCACATTACTTTAAATTGTTACAATTAATCAAGTACTCTTGTTGTTCACACTCTGTAGTTAAATCTACAAATTTTTTTATTTTAGTTTAGTTTATGTAAAGGTGTTTGATTAGATACATTGATTAAGACCGAGAGAAAAAATTGAGCTGAAATTCTCATAAAGGGTAAAGTAAAAAATTTAAAATTATGTTATAACTAAATATTTAAAGTACGAAATCTCATAACAAACTATCAGTTACTTTTTTACCCTTTTAAAAATAGAGTTACTTTTTCATTAATTTTAATGAGCTTTCTTAATTTGGACTATCAATTACAAACAAATAAATGCATTTGTGATATGATATCAATTTATTAGTGTCAAAACAAGGCAGTAATAACTCACAATACAATTTTATAAGTGCTAATTGCTTAAACGAATATTTATACTATATGTTCTATTCTACTATACGACTTTGTATTACACCTGTATCTTCGTAATGCTAATATTTATATTAAATGTTAATATGCTAATAGTGTAGTAATACAAAAAAAATTGTACTAATTAACATGTAATATACATATAATACGTGCATTTAAGTATTCACGAAAAAATAAACGGGTTTTCACCTTTCAATCAAATGTTATTTCTACAACAGTTTTGTTTATTGAAACAAGTATTAGAACAAACTGAGGAAAGAACTACTGGATTAGATCAAACTCTTAAACATAATCATTTACTAACTTAGAATTTATAATTTTCTTTTTAAATTCTTATATTAT
>JACEIK010001363.1:170874-189059 GCA_018107945.1 Datura stramonium
CTAGTTACTTAAATGGTGCCCCTAAAATTGGTTATCCGTGCGCTTACCCCATTTAGTTCTAATCGCTAAAGATCGGCATGGATCTCTTTACCAGCCCAACAGGGATGTAATCTCTATGGATCTAATCTAATCTAATTGGGTCATTCGAACAAATATTCTCTTTTGGTGTGATTTTTAAATTTTACCTCTTTAATTTTGTAATCTTTAATTTTTATCCTTCAATATTTAAAATAATTAAAAAAAATGGCCAAAAAAAATCCTTGATATTAAAAATATTCACAAGACAAAAGTTTATATTTTCGTATCATAACATAACATAAGTTATATATGCCTTACAAGACATAACAAGATATGCCTCTTAATTTCTACATACCTCATGCCTAGTTCATAACCCACAAGTTATGCCTTGTAAAATATACAACTTAGTTCCTACATAACGACTTATATTGATAGAGGCATAAGTTCAATTTCAGAACCCACAAAGTTGTGCATACGAGGCATCAATTTATCCTACAAAACTTTTGTCATACTTATGCCGAAGAAAGCAAAAGTTCTCTAAACTTATACCTTGTCAATTAGATATTACACGACTTATGTCGGATAAGACAAAAGTATTTCTAAAATTATGCCTTGTGAAATTAGATTATAGATAAGGCTTCTTTGGCTCACATATTTTCATTAATGATCGGCAGAGACAAAAATTAAAGACCACCCCAAAATAGGGGCAATCCGTCCAAAAACCCGAATTTGATTTGAATAAAAAAAGATAAATGCATAAAAAAAAATACTGCCCTCACGCAGGATCGAACTACGGACCTTCAGTTTACAAGACTGACGCTCTACCACTGAGCTATAAGGGCTTTCCGATGCTATGTCTTTACTTAAAATTTATTTCTTAGATGTTTTCTCTTTTTGCCCCTTTTTTTTACAATTTCGGTGTTGTTGCGGATTCACTGTTGATTTGAATGAGCGAGCATCCAATGGAAAAGGAGAACACCTTCGACCCTGTAAGCGTTCCTTCTTCTCAATTTTCCACTTTCCATACAAATCGTGCAATAGTAAATCAAACATAAAACTTTATCTTGACCAAAGTATTTAATCTGAGAAAAATAGAACGGCTTTGTTTGGATTTAAACAGGATTTGGTACACGAAATTTTCAAGCTTGTTTGGAAAAGAAAATCTGCAGGTTCAATTTCACCTTTTCTTCTGCACTATAATTTTTCTCCAATTGAACTTTGTTGTTTTTATTTTCTCGTCACATATTTGATAATTGTCGCAGAGCGTGGAAAAAATGAATTATCTGAGAATATGGAAAACGAGGTATATATAATTCGTCAATCCTATCATTATTAATATTGTCTCTTTGTTGTTTTTTCATTTTAATTGCTATCCTGTGAAATTAGACAAACAGATTTTGCTTTAAGTTTGTTAGAGTGTGCAAATTTTGTTGGAATTATTGTGTGCTGTTGAACCTGAAAGCATTTTGTAAATGTGTTTGTAGGTTGAGGCTAGCTCATCAAGGAGAAGTCGGCCTACTTTTGGTAAGAACTTGCCTAATAAATAGCTGATTCGCGCTATTATGCTACTGTGTTTAAAATTAGCATGTCCTTCTGATGACTCTTGGTATCATGGTTTCGAGTTTGGATATTGATTCAATTGGATAAATACACTCTGGAAGTTTTAGACTTTGTAAGTGAGATTGCTTTTATGTTTATTATTTATATGGATCATTTATTCATTTTAGTTGATGAACTGGCTACTGATACATACTTTGGGATTTTTTATTTCTTATTTTTGGATTTTTTAAATGTGGATTAAGTCATGATCTATCTAAATATTTTTGGAAATAAACCAATTAGAAAGTAAAAGAATTCAATTAGCTTATTGGGAACATCCCCTTCAAGGTAGGGTAGCCATAATGGAATTGGAGAAGCCAATTACATATGTTAAGAAAGGGGTAAGACATGATAAATATAGAGCAGGTGCTTAATGGATGTGCAATGGCAAAAAGAGAGCATGGAATAAATTTCTGATTCTACAATCCAGGTCATCGCTGAAGATAGTTTTGCAGACCAAATGTACTCTCTTAGTTCTTTTACGCTAACAAAAGGGAATTGAATGAAAAGACAGAAAGCTTGCACTATTGCTTACCAAGAAGGTTGTTTGCTTTATTTTATGTACCACAAAGACTTTCTCAGTCTAAAATTCGATTTCTCTTACTTGTAACCTGGTGTAGCTGAATCTAAATGTTGGCAAAAAGAACTACATTGTTCTAGGATCCAGGTAGGATATTCCCTAAAATTTTACTAGAGGAAAACTCAGTCTAAATGTCACTCATGGCAAGTTGCTAGGATTTCTGAGCAAGATATTTCTTTGTGCTTTTATTAATCAGAAAAGTAAAATAATATACTTCTCTCTTTCTTTTTTTCCTATTTTATTTAACCAATGTTAGTCTCTTCATGGCATGTAAGGTAGCATAACTCAAAAGAAAAGGAAGACAATGAAGAAGGTTTAATTTCTGTTTTATTTTGCCATTTGTCATTTCTTGTAATTGCTTTAGATGTACTAGAAATGTGGGTTGTGGCGAGAAAGCTTTTCTGCGTATTACCTTCTTGATGACAATGGCATATCTAACCTTTAACAAGAACTGCATTTACCCCACCTTCAGTAAATGCTTCTTATGCTGGTATTTATATTTTCTTACTTGTGTTGGACCTCTGCTTTGTTATATATTAGCTGAAAGTGGATTATGTTCCTTGGACAATGAGTTATCCTTCTCATGTGTGTTTTTGTGTTGATGTTAAAAGCTAATGCAAATGCACTGAAGCTGAGCTCTGAACTCCTCCGAGTCTTTGTAGCAGGTTTGACCATCAATGAAGAAAAATTATGTTATTTACTTGGCTAAACTTTCCCGTGCATTCTTTTTATTTTGAGATTCTGTTTCCTTGATGTAGAAGCTATACAACGTGCTGCTACTATTGCTGAAGCAGAGGGCAGTATCAAAATAGAAGCAACTCATCTAGAGAGGATACTTCCTCAGTTACTTTTAGATTTTTAAGGTACTTGAAGGAGATATGGAATCATAAAGTTTTGTCTGTACGAGAGTGCAGAAATGGGGTTTATCTTCTTAAAAATTGGAATGCCACTTTTCTCCTCCAAACATTTTAGATGTTAGATGATTTCTTTTGTATCTGTTGGACTTACTTGCAAATATTGATCATACATTTGCTTTTAGAATTTACGATACTCCATATGTAGCACATGTTAGTTCTCGGAGAAAATGCTTCTGAAGAAATTTTTGTTTTCTTAAGATAATCACAATTTTTTATTTTAGTTTTCAAATCAATCTTATGGATTGAAGAAGTTTCTGGTGCTAGATATTATTGTCATGCGTTGTGATTGAATTTCGTTTGACTTTCCTTCACAAAGTGCAATTAGGCCAGGATGACTACAAATGTGTGAAATTGCACAACTATTTTAGATCAAAAGCGAGTAGGCAAATCTTATACCATGTATTATATCAATGTTTTAAAGATGAAACATAGTGTTATAGAGTCAAATCTCATTGTAACGGCCATTCGTTATAATAACATTTCACTATAACAACGTGATTTTCTCCAAAATTGATTTTTCATTTTATATTTTACTTCTTTATAATAATATTCTATGTATAACAGCAGTGCCGCTCATTATAACGGTACACTCTTTATAAAATTATCCTATATAACAGTCATTCTCAAATATTGTGCAATAATATTCTATAGGAAATATATTATGTGTAGATAAGTATTAAAATATTTTTATGGCAATCATCATTAATGTCATGCACATAGTAAATTTCAAGTACAAATATTTAAAAGGAAAACATTATGTTAAAATAGTATCCACCGGTTACAGTTGTAACTTCACGAGAAAAGACAAATGACGTTTTTTTTTTTTACATTCATACTCTTTCTATTTTTTGGTTAAATTGGTAAACAAATACATTTCTTCTTTTTGGTACATAAAATCATTAAACTAGATATTTGCATACTTTTGTTTATAGCAGTTACATGAGATCTATATGCCAAATGTCAGTATACATATGTAACAACACCTCACTGCTATAGCAACCATGAAATTTTTAGACAAAATACTGCCAATATAGAGAGGTTTGACTATATTATCCCGCCTAGCAAGGTTTCACATTTGTCATGCGTTGTGATTGAATTTCGGTTGACTTCCCTTTCACAAAGTGCAATTAAGCCAAGATGACTACGAATTTGTGAAATTGCACAACTACTTTAGATCAAAAGCGAGTAGGCAAATCTTATACCATGTATTGTATCAATGTTTTAAAGATGAAACTTAATGGTATACTATCCTGTCTAGCAAGGTTTCATATTTGTCATTGCATGTATAATCTGCTCTAAGATTAGCGAATGCAGATTTTTATTGCACACTGAGGAATGGGGAGATACACCATCATGTAATTCAGGGCTGACATAAAACCGAAAGGAATAAAACAAAATGAGGTCTTAATTCATTCAATGTTATTGATGAGTTAGGACACAACACTGTAGGATATACAGAACCTTCAAATGAAAACGGGAACAATAGTTTTTGCAGATTCAGGTTCTTAGATGCCTTTCTTTTTTCAATACTTTGTTAAGACCGCTAAATGAAGTAAAACACATAAGAAATTTGAATTCTTGATTTGTACCTCTGGCAGCTATTAGCTCACAGCATGGAGGATTCTGGTTCTACACCTTTAGTTGTTAGAAAGCGATTACCTGGACAAGCAATCATGTTATTGGTGTGTGCTGCGTGCAAGATGCTCAGGTCTTCCCAAGACATGCTAAAGAGTTCATTGGTATTAGTGAACAGAACACAATTTTCCTCTTCGAATTGTTCTGAATGCCTGCTGTATCATACTAATGAACCAAATAATAATAATGTGCTTTCTGTTTCATGATTAAAATCTTCATCATCTAGGGGTACTTAAGAGTGTGATAGATCAATTCACTAGCTACTCTCTTGCTTGTGGATACAAGTGTTTCTATATTGATCATATTAGTGCATTGGAGAATTAGTATTTTCTGCACTGAATGGAAAGAATTCCATTCACATCTCCAAGCATAGACAATAGCGTCTGGAGAATTAGTAATTTCTGTGTCGAGTAGAAAGAACTCTATTCACATTTCATACCATGCTTTGAGGTTCATTATATAGCAGAGGACACTTATGCAAAGAACGCTCATACAGCTAAATATAAACTTCTCATATTGGAGATGTAACAAAATACACAAGGACAGTCTCTCATATTGGAGATGTAACAGAGTATACAAGGACAGTTTAACACAAGAGTACTCTCTTAGTTGCATGACCGAATTTTATTTACTGTAAGTTATCCACTACATACTTAATGCTTGATCTGCGTCAACATGCACCTAACATCCTTACTGTTAGGCCTCTCCTTTGGATTCTCCAGGGTACAAAAGCAGGCAATCTTGAGAACCAAAAGCATTTGCTCCTCATTTCCATTACCCATCAGCTTTGGATCAATTGCTCTGTTTGGATCCTCAGAAGACATGACATTTCTCATCCATTTCACTAAACTCACCTCAGAAGTGTTCTGGAAGAACTCATCTGATGGAAGCTTTCCCATAACTAGCGCGCCTAGCAGCACCCCAAAGCTGTATACATC
Organism: Datura stramonium; assembly: GCA_018107945.1. NCBI lineage: Eukaryota > Viridiplantae > Streptophyta > Magnoliopsida > Solanales > Solanaceae > Datura > Datura stramonium. The sequence goes on from JACEIK010001363.1 coordinate 176,562, forward strand.
ACACTTATCTGTGAACTTCAGTGTCTGATGATATTCTGGCGCAATGTATCCTATAGTTCCTGCCACGTTTGAAGTTGTAATATGTGTATGAGCATCTGGGACAGCCTTTGCAAGTCCAAAATCTGCAATTCGAGCTTCCATGTCATCATCAAGGAGGACATTTCCTGGCTTTAGATCTCTATGAATTATACGCTGAGTATGATTTATATGGAGATACTCGAGTCCAGCAGCTATTCCAATTGCAATTCGGTGACGTGCCGACCAATCTAGTTCCCGTGTCCCCTCTCTGACTTGCTGGAGGATATCCTGTAAGCTCCCATTTTTCATGTACTCATAGACCAAGTAATGGCAGTCTGGTCTTGGCATATGTGCCAGTAGGGGAAGCAAATTCCGATGTCTGATTTGACCTACAATTTTGATTTCTGATCTAATCTGGAGCATTTTCTTATTCATAGCCTTGCTATCTTCCTCAGTGAGTTCTGCAGCATCCTTTGGGGGTTGTATGATCTTCTTTACCGCAATAGTCTTTCCGTTACTTCCAGGTAACTCAGCTTTATAAACTTCTCCACATCCACCTTGCCCGATGAGTTCTAGTGATGCCAATCCGTCTTCTTTCTCCAGAAAGGCCAAGTCCTCGGCTTTCTTAATCAATGGGCTGAAAATTGTTAAGCCTGTATCATTAATGCTCCCTCTGATGAAAAACATAAGCAACTTGAAGAGCATCCCGAAGACCAACGCAGATAAGCACCCGGCAAAAGCTCCAGCGAAGAATCCAAGAATCCAGGCGCCTACCTTCCTTTTGATCTTGTTATGTTTGTGCCCTACTGGCACTACAACTGTTGTAGGTCCTGGAGCTTGCGCATATCCTGAATAGGACTGTGGTGCCATTGCAGGGCCGCGACTTGGCCTTCTTGCGTTCTCAGCAAGAATGTAACGCTTAGGAACATAATCTTTTCGATTTAAATCTGCTGATAAGTGCTCAACTTGACTCACGACAGGCACTGGACCTTCAAGGAAACTATTCCCTGAAATGTTGAGGAGCCGGAGATTTCTGAAAGATTTCAGTGATTGAGGCATTTTGCCAGTGAACATGTTATCAGCAAGGGATAGTTTTTCAAGGTTAGGGAAGTATTTCAAGAAGTTCAGGTTCCCAGATAACTCATTAGAGCCAAGGTCAAGGTCTCGAAGGCGGACTAGAGATGACAGTTTAGATGGGACTTTGCCAGAAAACTGGTTGTCTTGGAGGTTCAAGATTTCCAATTTCCTGCAGTCAACAATTTGAACAGGTATTCTGTCATAGAGTTCGTTGTTTTGGAGGGACAGTTCTTTGAGCTCAGAAAGCCTGCCAATGGCAGGAGATAGAGTACCCTTCAGCCCATAGGATTTGAAGACGACCCTTGTGACTCTTAGCACGTACGAATTGTTTGTGAGTCGACGTTCGCATGATATTCCAACGGAGTTGCATGGGTTATCAAGAGCATTGAGTTGAGCAGAGATGCCTAAGCCTTTTTGGACAAGCAAAAGAGCACTGCGATCAGGTGAGTAAAGGTTGAGTCTTGCTGGAACAAGAAGGATCAGAGTGAAAAACGACAAAAGAGAAAGGTGCATATGCGAGGCCGTGAAGGCCATTGGAGTGGCTATTTCCGGCAGTTTTGTGGTGGAATTGGGAGGTGGATGAGGCACCACACTGGTGGTGCTTGAGGAGTATAATGTGTATCTTTTAGTTATTTGGTGGTTCTATAAAAAGAGTGCTGGTACTGAAGGTAAACTAGAAGTAAAACAAAACTTCACAAGTCAAGCTGGGAACGTGTGGAAAACTTAAGTCGTCCAAGGTCCCAAATGGATTTAATTCCTTCTCCTCATGAGTTGACCTGTGAAATTCCTAATTTGCCATTTGCATTACCCCATAATTTGGGGACCAGAGGGTTTTAATCCCTTTTCTCTTTATGTTGCGAATTAGAAGGTTAAACAAACATGTTTACGGACAAATTTGTTCATGTTTGGAAATCTTATGCCTTCTGTATTATAAATCATTTCATGTACTATTTATGCAGGTGATTTTATCCTTCAGTTCACTCATTTTGAGCTTTGGCCGAATTGTGTCCGAGGACATCAAAATTTTACTGGATTTAACATGGATTTTTACAAGATGAGCTTAATTCATGTTTTTTAATTTTTAAGGTCTGTCAGAGTTTTTTGAAAAGTATTCCATTCTAAATTCTAGCTCACACCTATAAAAAGAAGTACATAATTTATTGAAGATGCATGTCAAAATTTCATAAACTCATGTAATATTCACAAAAGAGATCAAGATATCAAATATTATTTTCCTCTTTGACTTTGAAAAAGATAATATTTGATATTTTTGTGAATATTTCACGACTTTATGAAATTTTCAGGATAATTCTTAGAGAAAAAGGTGTAAGCTAGAGTTGAATAGCCTCCAACAAACTTTAACAGACCTTAAGATTCGAAGAACATAAACTAGTCTTGTTTCGTAGAAACCCAATTTCAATTCAAGTAAAGTTCCAAAGTTTTTTCTCTTTTCTAGAAGGTAACATTTAAAAGTTCCAAAGTTTACAGAATCCATCTGTGTCATAAAGATGAATATGAAGCTGACCGGAGAATTCGTTGGAATCAAAAGAGAGAGCTAGAGTGCCAAACACTGTGAAGTAGTAAATAATGCGCTTGACTTGTTGAGGTCATTTATGTGGTCCTAGTGGAGAAGTAAACATCACCTTTTGGAAAATCATGTTAATAGCTCTTGACCTATATGTTCGCTGAATTAGTCAGGAACTTCCGCTTAGGTACTTACAATATCTCTTAATTTTGTAGTGCGGTCTTTTATGTAAGTCATATGCAAGCAAAAATTGTTCACTATTAACATATATGCACCTTTTTACATAGAAGAGTCCCCACACCCCAATTTTGTTCAAATACATCTATTTAGAAGAGTCACATGTAGGAAAGAAGTGAATTTTCGTCCAAAGAATGAAACAAAGTCACACATCATCGGTTACATAAATTTGGATAATCTTGAATTGCATTAGGCCCAAAATTCATTTCTTTACAAGTCTTCTCTGATTTCATTTTCTTGATATCTTTACATAATTAGCCGGTTTGAATTTATTGTTTACTTATCTTAATCGATATATATACTGATTATTTTTAGATTAAGTAGTTAGATGAGCAGTTATATAGTTTTTTTTTTTTCCAATCTGGCTGAAATCATTTCTTTTTGGAATGAAATCTACAATTACTTGCTGCAATTTTCTTGATTTTCGTGGAATATAACTTGCTACCCTAATTTTGGAGTGTACTTGTTTCTCCAAGAAAGCAAACATAATTAAAATCTTTTTTTTTCTTGGAGGGGGTTGTTTAGACCATTTTGATTTTGGTCGGAAGAACGTAGCTATATGATCAAAATGATATTATTTCTTAGTTTAATTATTTGCCTGATTTTAATTTAATATGAAGATTAGATTTTAAATTAAAAATATAACTAATGTTGAAAAATTAAAATTAAAAAAATATTAAAAAGGAAAAGAGATATTTTTTTATAGCGCATTAAAAAAGAAAGTTTTGAACAAATTGAGACGGAAGAGAGAGAAAAAAGTACGTATTTAGATATGCCTTTAAATTATCTTTACATTTGTAGACCACGTGCTCGAATTGCATGTTAATTAGCACTCTATGAATATTTAAAGCAGAAAATGCTGGATGGTAAAATAAACAAATAGGGTGAAAGAATCTCTTTGTTTATTGGGTGGCTTGACCTGTTAGAACTTAGAAGCTTGTTAATTAAGAAAGGAAGTGTGGACACAGGACAAATCCTCGTATATCGAAAATAAAGTAAAAGATTTAACAATCTTCACTCATGTAACACATGTATGTGAGGTAATCCCTTTTTATGACTCCGGCCTGTAATGCTCATTCACGTTTATTTGCTGAAAGTGAAACTCATTTCCTTATTTTCTTTTTATTTTTCCTCTTCATATTTTCTTCCAATCATGCCCCGTGACACACGCCACGGGCTTGAGCAAAGATTAAATGCTCAACGAATAAAGAAAAGAATAACAAAGAAAAGACTTGGAAGAGATATGGCAAAACAAATAAGAGTAATTAGAAGTTTCGAATTCAAATCTTTGCGAATAGAAAAAAGATTTCGTTGGAAATATCATTCTCAAAAATAAATGTTATAATGTATAAATTCGAGTTTCTTCAAACTACATACGAGTATTGAACACAAGGTAAAAATTAGAGAAAAATATTCATCATAGAAATGAGAGAAAACTATTAGAATTAGAACTTCTCTAGTACTCTTTCGACTGTACCATATTTATGGTTAAGTGCTAAAATCCTATGTATATTTATTAGTTAGGTGCCTGCTGGTGTAAATATCGATTGCGAATGAGTTTGTATGATATACAAATGGTAAGAAGAGTTATTCTCTATACTAACTTGGTTTATACGATAGTATAAATTTTATAAAATTCAACATTTTGACATGACTCAACAAAAAATTAATATTTTATACTATTCTAAAACTCAGATTTTGCAGAATTTTCCTCTTTCCTTGACAATTGTGGAATCAGTCAGTTGAAAAAAAAAATATTCGCAGAGCTCTTACTACTGTAGTTGATAATTCTTAGGAAGTAACTTGTTCAACTTGAACTTCAATGAAAACATTTAATTAGAAGAATTACTTACTAACTACCTACAGAATCAATTCGAATATTAGAGTTTTCTGTGTTTATATTAAGCCACAAATTTTATATTGTGTAAGTTTGGGAAAGCGGTAACAAGGCCATCTGAATCTAGTTACACCTTAATTTTGACGCGGCTTAGTCCTTTATTTTTAATTTTTTGAAAACGATTGACTTTACGATGACTAAAATATATGAATCCTTTTAACTTCTGAAATGGGAGGGGGTGAATCATTTTATAAGTTTATTAAAATTTAAAGTTATACTTTTCGAGTCAATTGGTTACTGTAATAAAATATATGAATCCTACACCTAGTCATCTAACCACATGATCACTTGATGTCAAGAAAAAAACAAATCGATTTCTCCTTGGCCCTATATACACACACACCATCATATTGATGAAGACTCTTCAATGGAAGTTATTTAAAAAAAAAGACCAAAAAGTAACTAAAAAAGACGTGCCTCAATTTCATTACCTATAAATTATTACACACTCAAATAGTAGTCTAGAGCTGATCAAAGACATGGATCCTTTGAGAGCCAGACAATTACATTACAGCATATGACTTGCATATAATAAAAACAAAAGTGGTACAAAAGACCAACCAATTATTTTGGACAAACAAAAACATAGAGAACTAGAAGTTGCATTATATATCAGGCAATAGATTGCACAGAAACAAATAACCCCTCAATCAGTGCAGCAACGGTACATGAAGAACCTCTCCATTGGCCTTCCACATTCTGCACACACTATCATTTCAGGAATGTCACCATCAAGTCCCGGCAGAATTAGGCGATTGCAGTGCTGAGGAGTGTGCAACTGCAAGAAATAATCAATAAGTGCAGGCACAAATCCTTTAAGTTTAGCATCTTCTTCCCAAATTGTGTAATCATTCAATGTCTTGGTGATTATCTCACTTTTGGCTCGGGCCATTTCGAATGATCCTCTGCTTATAAGGGCCCACCCTTGATCACTTCCGTCGAAGCTCAGCATTGTCAACACTTCTTGCATAATTTTATCCTCTTGGATGGTTTTCCCCAGCTGCATTTTTGAGTAGAACATGCTCTCTATTCTTGTCCAGAAGTACCAAACTGATGTTAAGTCCATCAAGCAGTAACTCAGATTTTCCGCGGTTATCATGCTGTTGATCCTTCGAACTCTCTCCTTGTTGTTGCTCTTTCCTACATACAGCATTTGTAGGTCGATCCCAGCTCTCTGTGCCACGCTTCGTGCTGATTTTGTGAAACTACGAATCCATTCAATGTCTTCTCCTCCATATATACAGATGTACTTCCCACTCGTCATCTGATTGAAACCAAGATTCTAAAGAATTAGTACTTGCCAGTGAAGAATGACCAGTTGAACACCCTTTGACACAAAATTATATTGTACTATATAGGTCAAAAATTACTTTTTATAAATATTTATTATCAAACTTTAAATACCCTTAGTGAAATTTCTAGCTTAGCCAATGGTTCTTGCATGCGAGTCTAAGAAGAAAAATAGCAGGGGATCTTAGTATAAGATTTTACCCATTCGATTAAATTCTGATCAATGCCATCCACGACGAGCTCAAGTCTCCAAGATTCGACACTCCACAGGGCTTCCTCTTTTGAAATAGTGAAGGGATAGGCCAAATTTCCCCAAATCCAAGCCATGTGAATAGCATTTGGACAGGCCACTTTGCCCTGTTGGGGATCCAAGGTTACGAGCATCATTTTCTTGGAGAAATGCCACCTTTCTTTGACGAACTTGACGATTGCTGGCTCTAACAAGGAAGGATGATGCAATGTGTACCAAGGCATAAGTGCTTGCAGCTCCTTAAATTTATGTTCCTGTGCTTCACTCCATCCCTTTGATCGATCCACAATCGGAAGCCACACTATTTCGTATTGAAATTCTGGCCTTGCCCTGGACTCGATGTAAAATTGGGACAGTACTAATATCTCCTCAGGGCTAGCGTCAAGATCTGACAGCAGAAGCAGAACAGTCTTTCTTCTCAGCACTTCAATACTAGCCTGAAATTGAATTTTACAAGTCATGGAAAAGTAAAATAAAGGAAGATCATAGTCAATCTTTCAGGATCAACTAAATAAATTTTGAGCGGTACCCTCGTGTGAGTGGTTCCTATTTCAAGTGGAAGTAAATCATCCTTGATATAAATCATTGCCCTGTTTATCTTCATGTTGTCAAATTGTGTTGTCTCAAAGAGGTGCACCAGCATCTGATAGTACTCGATGTGCATCTTCTCCTCTGCACGGAACATTGATGTAAATACAAGCCCATCAGAAAATTCCAAGATACAAATCTAAAATCCAATTACTACCCAACATTTTAGTGCTGATTTTGTTACTTCATGACGGTTTCTTGATTCCTTGTGAAGGATTTTTGGTTCTTTATGATCAAATGCAATATTTATGAATATTTATATTTTACTGGATCGTTTTATTTTTTTTCTCCTTCAAAGTTAAATTTACTTACGAATATGCTGATAGCAGCGGTCTAATTCAGCTCTGAGGTGATCGCTTATGTTTCTCAGCTTGTGCGTTGAGCTTGACATTTCCCAAGTGTCTGCTGTGGTAGCTACTATCATCCTGCAGCATCAATTAATTGTTAATTACTTCCATTTGGACCAAATTGTTAGACCAAAAAAAGATTACTTATGGTTAAACAGAGGAGGCTTACTCATAGCTCATTCCAAGGAGGGTAGTAAGTTGGGAAGCACAAGCAACAATACTTTTAATAGTCCAATAAACAGCAGCAGGGATGTGAGTAATCGCGACAGACAGAGGTGGCTGATCTTCAGATATGTACTGAGATGGAAGCTTCTTGAATTCAATTATGCGTTTGGTTACTTCCAAAATGGCCTTGATGAGTTCGTTGATGGCGTCAAATCGGGACCTGAGACTAGCATGGTGTTCCATGATATCTGGCAGTTGTTTTAAAAGAGCCACAGATTTGGCCAAAGGATGAGAGGCAAACATCTGAGCCACCAGCCAGAATTCACCATAAGTAATGGCAAATGCTGCTAAAGATAGGACCAGTTTCGCGTCCCATTGGTTGCCAGAGAGCATCCCTAAGATTGACATTGTTGTTGAATGGGTATCCCCTCCACCTGAGCACTTGCATGTCAACTGCAATACATTTTTATTAACGCCAAATGTGTTATAGTCATACGTAAAATATATAGTTTTAAGTTATTACAACACCGCATCAGTTAGATTACATAATTAAGGAGGAGATTTTAGCAATTGTATATTAATTAACCTCGCAAGAGACTTTGTGTATGATATAAGCCAATCCTTCAAGAATGCCATCAAAAGCAAGTGAGGCCTTTTCTTCTAACTTCAATGCTTCAATATTGCCTTCATGATGATGAGTGCCCTGGTAAGACATATAGCATTGCACCCCAAAAGTTAGTGCTAAACCAAGACAGAGCTAGCAAAACTTTGTTCTATAGAAAAGAAAATGTATTATTAGAATGTTACGTGAAGCACGCCATCAATGCCAGCAGGATAGGCATGTTGAAAAATCTCCTCGGCGACGTGGAGGATGATGCTAACATCAACTTCGCGACCATCAGGATTGTGACTATCCAGGATTTTTTTGGACAGAGCATGATCATCCGACAATGAGAAAACAGGGCGTTCTCGCCTAGACGTTGCCTGATGTGTGGGCTTCACTGGAGCTGCTGCAGGCACCAAAGCACGACTAGCCATTTTTCTAATTTGGCCTTTGTGTATAAGAACGGAAAAAGAAAAGGACTAATTAATTCACTGGTTTTGGTTCGATGGATGATGATGTTCAGTGAACCATACATGCAAGCTATATATAGTGAGGAGAATTAAAGATGGGAATGAACAAAAGGGGTGGTGGGGTTGGGGGCAAATTGAATCAAGTACCTTGCTTGTAAGAGGATGTTATATGCCAAAAGCACATACCAAATTGCTGCATTGTGGACCCTTACAAATCCCCTTACAGGGTTAAAGCATAGAATATTTCTCGATTTTGACTGTTGCAAGTCCACAACTCCTAGATTTGATTGTTAGCCCAGAAATTAAAGAACATTAATACTACTTTTCTTCTAATAAAAGATATAGNATTTTTTATTCTATATTGCTCATGTTTTATAACATGTTATCAACATGATTCTCTAACCAGATAAGTTATATATGTCTATATATTTGTTCTACATCTAATTGGTATGATTTTTATTCTTGTGCTACGAACATCCAGCGAGAAATAAAGATCATAAATGGTGGGTGAAAGAAAGTCCTGCAGTTATTAAATACTTCGGCCAAAGTTGCAACTAATAAAAGTCAATTACTATCCAGACCAAGTACATGAAAAAGGATTGGATGCTCCAAGATATGTTTTATCCTCCTAATTAAAGTCATTCATTATCATATATTTTACTTATCTCAAAATTTATCTATTTGTCATGATAATTTTCTATAAGCTTTAAGTATTCTACTTTTATGTTATTTAACTTGAAAGTACGCAAGCCTAAAAATATATGAAATTAATCAATAAAAATGATATGAGATATTTTACCTTGAGATTTTATAAAGTCATACAATAATAGATCTGGACAAACCGTTCCAAGATCGTCTAGTACATATTACATAAGTGATGATATCAACATGCAACAATTTACAATATTAATGTTCTCTTAGTGGTAAAACATGAGGGGTTTTGCTGGTAAAAGAAAATCTACGGATTTAGATGATATCAAACATGTAAAACTAATCGCTTAAATATTCCTATTATATATATGGTTCAGGTATCCAGCTTTTCTTATGTGATTTTTATGTGATTTTTTAAAGGTTATAATATGAAAAACATGATAGTTGTCATGCCCCACCTTGAGAGGCATGACTGGCACCTAATATCACAGTGGGACCTGGGCTGACCTGGCTGGGTACAAGCATCTTTGGTGCCTGCCAGCACTCGAAATCAAGAAAATAAACTGCTATATCTTGGCTGTAAATACAGTCTTGGGCCGACAAGGTCACGCAACACTTGTAAAGGAAAACAGCTAATCCAACAACAAGGCAATAAAAGGGATCTTATGCGGACCGACAAGACCACCATGTTGCCTAGTTATAGCAGAATGAAAATAGGCGATCATATTCACACTAATGCCGATAAGGATGCTAACTAACTAGCTAAACTAGGCCCCACACGGCCAACATACACCCCACAACTGAGAATCTGTAGCCTGCAAGCCTCTAGGAGTAGAATAATGGTCGGGACAGGGCCCCAACCTACCCGAAAGTTGTACAACAAAAATATAAACCTTCTCAAAGTATCAACTCCGGAGAAAAGGAGCTGACTGGACTACTGACTCTGTCTGGCAGCTAGGAAGGTCCTGAACCACGTCTATCCGCACCTGCAGGCAAGTATGCAGCGCTTCAAAGATGGGCGTTAGTACAATATGTACCGAATATGTAAGGCAGGAATGAAAATGACTGAATAAAATTAATAATAGAACTGAAAATGATAAATATAAAGGGTAAAAGTTATAACCTGAATAGCCTCACAACCTGTTGTATAACTAACAAGTAAGTAATACAAACANAAGTAATACAAACAAGAACATTACCTGGCCCTGATAAGCCTGGAATGTACAATCAGCACAAAATAAGTCACCTGGGCCCCCATAAGCCCTGAAATGTACACTTCAATCTATATACCCCTAACATGGTCAATATGAGTCAACGGGTAACTATAGCCAACCTACCTGGCCTTTGAGTCTACAATTGAGCCCATTGGGCTCCTATAACTGTGTCTGAGCACTTTGGGCTCCTGTAATTACACTCTGGGCACACAAGGCTCGACGGAGGGTTAGTGATGTTGATACGACATAAAAATAGAAGCCCATTCGTGGATGGACTGTAATATGGCCCTTGGGCCTAAATATAGTCTCGTTAGACAACATATAGCTCCTCTGAGCGATCTATATAGCCCCATAGGTGATGACACAACTAGTAACCCTAAGGTTAGTCGACGGAAGGTTATATAAAATAGGGTCAGTCCCAACCGAAATAGTAAACGCTAATCTCAAACTAACGGTAGCAGCTAATCACAACATACATACTTCTAGCTTTCTTACAAGGATATAAATTGTATTATTATACGAAAGGAATAACTTGCCGAAGAGATTAGCCTTAACATACCTTGAATGTCAATTCTCGCTTATCCGATTAGTTCCAACCTGTAGTCGGAAATTCCACTCAACTGTAGCCATTACGCTAATAGAATAGGGTTATTTTCAATACTAATACTCGACAAACAATGATATCTTTCGATAATAATAATTATAATTCAACTCTATTTAATTCGGCCGAAAACTCACTATTTCTCGAGAGTTTAGAAGGGAGAAATGCTTACCTATTGCCTGTAGCCGTTTAGGACTCAATTTGAAGTAATTCCAAAAACCTTTACTCGGTGGGATTTCGGTACACCGAGCGAATTTTCAAGAAATAACTCAACAGAGATGCTTTTCGTAGGCCTAGAACTCGTTATCTAAGGTGAATTTGCCTTTGGACGGAGTTTAGCAACATAAATCGACAAAAAAAAAAGGTAGAGAGAAAACATTGTAGGGCCGAATTCTGAGTTTGGGGAAATTTTTATAATGTTTTCAACTTCAACAATAACATATATATACAAGTGGGGGTCGGTGGCGAGGGGGCGCATCGCATCGCCCATAGCGTCGGTCAAGGGGCGTGACGCGCCAGCCATAACGCCAGGCTGGCTGGCATGGCGCGGTGCCCAAGGCTCCTGGCCTCCGGCCCCGGCCTCTTGCTCGCTCGATGCCATGCTCATATATTCATCCCGGGAGCCCTTCCTCACATGCGTCGTACTCCGATACTCTCAACATACGTTCGCACATGTCTGTTAATGATAAAAACTTACGGGGTATAACATCATCCCTCCCCCCTTAGGAACATTCGTCCTCGAATGTAATCTTTAGACTTAAAAGACTCAACTCCTTTAACTATTGCTAGAAAAATTTCGACAGAGTCTCCTCTATAATATGGACTATCCGGCAACCTGAAACGCAGAAAAGTCCAACAAAGGCATCTCACCGGACGCTACAAACAACTAATCCACAACATAGAGGTGATCAACTGAATAATACTAGTAATATAAGCAATAGAGTAACATCTGAACAACAATCTCACCTCAACTGTATAATCTGGGTCAGGTTTGGAATAAGTGAGGATATTTAGACCTCATGTCATCCTCAGCTTCCCAAGTCATCTCTTCTACATTTCTATTCCTCCACAAGACTTTAACGAAGCCTACATCTTTAGTCCGCAGTCTACGGACCTGCCGATCTAGTATAGCAACTACAGTCTCTTCGTAGGATAACTCTTCAGTAACTTGAACATCCTCAACTGGAACAACCCGAGATGGGTCCCCTATACACTTCCGTAGCATTGACACGTGGAAGACTTGATGAATAGATTCTAGCTCTGAAGGCAATTCTAACTCATATGCCACTCGGGCTATTCTTCGAAGGATCCGATACGAGCCAATGAACCAAGGGCTATGTCACGTCCCGCCCTGGGGGGTATGACTGGCACCTGGTGCCCTAGTAGGACCTGGACCCTAGGCACATCTGGTGCTTGGCTAGCTCTATCTCAGGTTTCTGGAAACAAAGGGCTATATAACGACTATAAACATAGCCTCCGGCCAACTGGGCCTATAGCCACCTGTGCCTGTAATAACAGCTAACCAGAAACATACTCATAACAAGGAACCTATGCGGGCCGACAA
>JACEIK010001363.1:221664-233405 GCA_018107945.1 Datura stramonium
AGCCCGTTGATTCCATGAATCTGAGTTAGAGCCAGCCAGGCACCAGATGTGCTTAGGCTCAGTAGTCTAGCAGCCCAGGTCCTAATAAGGCACCAGGTGCCAGTCATATCCCCCAAGTCGGGGCGTGACACACTCATTCGTAACCTTACATGCCTGATGGAGGCTGAATCTTACTCTCCCTTGAATACCCAAAAGAAGGTTGAAAGAGATTTAAGATTTCTAGATTGGTCACCCTCTCAAATAACTTCTACTTTGCATGCATGGATGGAAAATGAGTAATCTGAACTTAACCCCATAAAATTTCATTATTCATACACCAAAACGTCGTAGTTTAGGATTTAGGAACTTAGAAATTACGAAAAGGCCCTTACTAATTCGCAGAAAAATAACTGCCAGGTGATCCTAACGGACGACCTGATGACTTGTTGCTGGAGGGCACGCCTCGTTACTTCGCTCGTTAAGTACACTGTATCCTTTATTCTCCTAGGCTTGTAACAAATCACTTCACGACTCGTTAGGAGTGACAACGACTCGTGGTCACCGCTCTTTATGTACACTGTCTCATATCCATCTTTGGACTCCAAGACTCACCCCACGAATCGTTAAGGCTGACAACCACTCGTGGGGACTCCCCTCAAGTACACTGCCATCTCTCCTTTCCCAAACTATTTTTCCTTCCCCACGAGTCACCTGACGACTCGTGGGCTATCCTCACGAGTCGTGAGACAACTCATCCTGAGGCTGCAACAAAAATTCCTACTTTTTTTTTGTTTTAACTCTCGGGTCCGATCTTTGAGCTCCCGGGGTATAACAATATTTTTCCCTTGGGAACATTCATCCTCGAATGTAGGAAACAAGCAGAAAACAGAAACATGCAATTATCATATTCAAATACTGATCATTTAAATTGAAAATTATCGGAATGACTACCTCCAATTCATATCATATAGCTGAACTGATCTCATGCTTCACACACACGTCCATACACATAAAAGAAACTTGGACACATGAGCTGAACATGAAAACTAAATAAAGTCACAGAGCAAAACTAATACCTCAAGTCGGAACTGAGCCGGTAGATAATAAGTGTGGGTATTTAGCCATATCCGCTTCGACTTCCCACGTAGCTCCTTCAACATGTTGATTCCTCCATAATACTTTAACTGAAGCTACTTCCTTGTTCCTTAGCCTCCGAACCTGACGGTCTAATATTTCAACTGGAACTTCCTCATAGCTAAGGCTACCCTCTACACCAACGCTGTCCACCGGGACTACTAGAGCTGGATCTCCCAAATATTTCTTCAAAAGCGATACATGAAACACAGGATGCACGGAAGATAAATCTGAGGGCAAGTCCAATCATACGCTACCTTACCAACTCTTCTCATAATCTGGTAGGGACCAACATAGCAGGACTGAGTTTTCCTTTCTTCCCAAACCACATGACTCCCTTCATGGGAGATACCTTCAGAAATACCCAATCGTACACCTCGAACTCCAACTCTCTCCTCCTCATATCCGCATATGACTTTTGATGACTCTGAGCGGTTTTCATCCTTTCCCTTATCAACTGAACCTTCACCATATCCTCATGAACCGAATCTGGTCCTATCAAAGCTGCCTCACCAACCTCAATCCATCTGATAGGCGATCTACATCTCCGCCCATAGAGAGCTTCGAATAGTGACATTTGGATACTGGAGTGATAGTTGTTATTGTAAGCAAACTCGATTAGGGGCAAGTGATCATCTCAACTACCTTTGAAGTCCATCACACATGCTCTCAACTTGTCCTCAAGAGTCTGGATTGTTCATTCCGCTTGGCCATCCGTTTGCGGATGAAACACTGTGCTGAGCTTAACCTGAGTCCCAAGCCCTTTTTGAAAAGACCGCCAAAACTTAGAGGTAAATTGAGTACCTCAGTCTGAAATAATGGACAAGGGCAATCCATGTAGCCGAACCAAATCTCGGATATACAATTTGGCATAATCATCCGCTGAGTCTGTGGTTTTCACCAATAGAAAATGTGCAGCCTTGGTCAATCTGTCTATCACCACCCAAATGGAATCATATTGTCGATGAGTACGAGGTAATCCTGTTATGAAATCCATGTTAATATCTTCCCACTTCCAAGTAGAAATGATGATATCCTGAAGTACTCCTCCCGGCCTTTGATGTTCAATCTTTACTTGCTGGCAGTTTGGGCATCTGACTACGAATTCTGCAATATTCCTCTTCATACCATCCCACCAATAGATTTCTCGTAAATCACGATACATCTTGGTAGCACCTAGATGGATAGAATACCTGGATCCATAGGCATCATACAATATCCAGCTCCTCAAATCATCAACATCTAGAACACATAGGTGACCCTGGAACCGACGCACACAATCTCCCCCTTAGGAGAAAATCCCCACCTTCTGTCTTCGAACGACTTCCTTCAACTTCACTAAAATAGGGTCCTCATCTTATCTAGCTTTCACATCAGTCACCAAGGACGAATATGATCCGTTCTGGACAACAACACCGCCATCGGCCGAGTCGACCAACCTAACTCCCAACCTTGCGAGTCGATGGACATCTTTCACCAGCTCCTTCTTTCCCTCATCCACATGGGACACACTCTCCATAGAGAGCCTACTAAGTGCGTCCCCTACCACATTATCCTTACCCGAATGGTAAAGGACACTCATATCGTAGTCCTTGAGTAACTCCAACCACCTTCTTTGCCGAAGATTGAGATCTTTCTATGTGAACACATATTATAAGCTTTCATGGTCCGTAAACACATCCACATGTACCCCATACAAGTAATATCACCATATCTTCAATGCGAACACCACCGCGGCCAATTCAAGATCATGGGTCGGGTAATTCTTCTCATGGACTTTCAACTGTCTCGAGGCATATGCTATCACTTTCCCATGCTGCATCAATACACACCCGAGTCCAATTCTCGAAGCATCACAATACACCACAAAATCATATGTACCCTCTGGTAGGGTCAACACCTGTGCGGTAGTAAGTCGAGCCTTCAACTCTTAGAAGCTCTTCTCGCAAGCCTCCGACCATTGTAACTTAACCTTTTTCTGAGTCAACTTGATCAAAGGTGCCGCAATAGATGAGAAACCCTCAACAAACCTCCGATAGTAGCTAGCTAAACCCAAAAAACTCCGAATATCTGAGGGATTTATCGGTCTAGGCCAATTCTTCATCGCCTCAATTTTTTGAGAATCTACTTTTATGCCCTCGCTTGATACTACATGGCCCAGAAATGCTACCGAGTTCAACCAGAACTCGCACTTGCTGAACTTTGCATACAATTGGCGATCCTTGAGAGTCTGAAGCACTACTCTCAAATGAGCAGCATACTCCTCTTCGCTCCGAGAGTAATGTCATCAATGCACACAATCACGAACAGCTACAAATATGACTTGAACACCCTGTTCATCAGGTCCATAAAAGCTGCAGGAGCATTTGTTAGTCCAAAAAATATGACTACAAACTCATAATGACCATACCGCGTCCTGAAGGCTGTCGTTGGGATATCACACTCTCGAACCCTGAGCTGATGATACCCAAACCTATCTTTGAGAAACACTTAGCACCCTGAAGCTGGTCAAACAAATTATTGATTTTGGGTAAAGGATACCTGTTCTTAACGGTGACCTTGTTCAATTGCCGATAGTCAATTCACATCCGAAGAGAACCATCCTTAATCCGGACAAATAACACTGGTGCACCCCATGGAGACTTGCTCGGTCTGATGAATCCCTTATCTAACAGGTCCTTCAACTGATCCTTTAACTTTTTTTGCTCGGCCGGAGCCATCCTGTAAGGAGGGATAGATATAGGCTGCATATCGGGTAGAAGGTCAATATAAAAATTGATCTCCTGCTCAGGAGGAACACCTGACAAATCATCGGGAAAGACCTTTGGATACTCATGCACCACCAGAACTGATTGGATAGTCAGGGTCTCGGACTCAACATCCTTAACCTTGACTTGATGGTACATACAACCCTTAGAAATCATCTTACGGGCCTTAAGATATGACATGAATCGACCTACTGGTACAACGGAACTACCCGTCCCCTCCAAAACCAATTCACCTGGAAAGTGAAATTCCACCGCATGGGTCCTACAATTGACAGAAGCATAACACGCATACAACCAATCCATGCCAAGAATAATGTCAAAGTCAGTCATGGCTAACTCTACAAGGTCTGCGGAGGTGACTTTATGCAATATAGTGACCGGGCATCCTCTATACACCCGCCTAGCTACAACCGAATCACCAACAGGAGTAGAAACTGAAAATGGTTCTGACAGAATCTCAGAACTAACTCCAAAGCTACTAGCAATGTAAGGGGTCACAAAAGACAAGGTAGCTCCCAAATCTAGTAAAGCATAAACATCAATATGAAAATCATGCAACATACCAGTGACCACATCCGGGGAGACCTACTGCTCCTGACGGGGTGCTAAAGAATAAAACCTATTTTGACGTTGACCACTGGCT
Organism: Datura stramonium; assembly: GCA_018107945.1. NCBI lineage: Eukaryota > Viridiplantae > Streptophyta > Magnoliopsida > Solanales > Solanaceae > Datura > Datura stramonium. The sequence continues at coordinate 226,189 of JACEIK010001363.1, forward strand.
GAATCAGTCGAGAAACCTTGTTGAGGGGGATGTGCTGCTGGAGCGGCAGAACTGGCTGCTAGCATACGGGCTCCACTGACCCCTAATCTAGCTGAAGGGTAATCCTTGAGTCTGTGTCCGAGTTTGCCACACCCGAAACAAGCATCTGATCCGACTAGACACCTCCCGGGATGATTCTTGTCGCACTTCGCACAAGTTGGGAAAGTGCGCTTTATTTGCATGCTACCTTTGCCTCTCGAATCTGGAGCCCTGCTCCCCCGATCCCCTCGGAATCTAGATGACGTATTGGTCGGTGATGGTGCTGGAGCAATAGACCTATGCTGAGACTGCTGACGCTGTCCACCCCCTGATATGACCTGAGAAGTCCCGTAACTATCGATCCTGGCCCTCTTGGCCTCTCTCTGCCTCTGATATACCGACTCCATCTGCTGAGCATGCAACACAATGTAGGGAAAGTCTATATCTCGATGTAACATGGCAATCCTGCAGTCCTTATCCAGATAGTCCGCCACTCCATGTACAAAATGGCTCACCCGAGCCCTCTGGTCCGCCACCAACTCTGGCGCATACTTGGATAAACGGGTGAACTCCAATGCTTACTCCTGAACGGACAGGTCACCCTGCTTCAAGTTAACAAACTCAGCTGCCTTAAGCTCCCTCATCTCTCGAGGGAAAAACCGATCCAAGAACGTCGCGTGGAACTCTTCCCAACTTGTAGGGCCTGCACCCACTGCCTTAGCATCTCTCCACTGCTTGAACCATATGTGAGCCACCCCTTTAGCTGATAGGAGGTCAAATCAACACAATATCCATTGGTCACCCCCATAACCTGGGTGATCTTTAGAATTTCCTCGATGAAATCGTGCAAATTCTCATCCACCTTGGACCCAAGGAACTCCGGAGGGTTCATCCTCAAGAAGTCTCTAATCCGGGCCGCTGTCGCATTGCCATTCTAGGGGATAGGCGCAACAACCTACTAGTTTACCTAAGCGGTCAAAGCCTGCGCCAACATCTGGATAGCCGCCCGAAACTTAGCGTGGGCAACTGGCTTTGGTACCTGGGGATCCTGAAAAGGTGGGTCCTGTTGATGCCCAGGTTCATTGCCATCTCCGTGGCCTTCACCGTTCCCATTACTTCTTTCGTTCATTCTCCTGGGAGCCATGATTCTACAATTGCGAATAGTACGAATTAGAAGGATAGAAGGACTTTTCATCGCATGACATAGATCATGAAAGAAGAGAACATTTCCTAAATGTCTTGTAGCCTCTTCGTCATAAGTGTGACACGCTTCACACCCATGAAAAAGACTCTACTTAATGTGACTTTTAGACACCCTAGGACACTTCAAAACCTATGGCTCTAATACTAAGTTTGTCACGACCCGAACGTAGACCCGGATCGTAATACGGGACAAGAGATCCTAAGAGGGCCCAAGTAGACCCATGGCATAAGCATACGTCTACTTCATTCATTATAAGTGGAAGACTAATCAAAAGGCATAACGGAAATGTAAGCATAATCATGACATGTCATAACAAACGTAATCACTTAGACATACACAGTCTGAGTACTGCACACTGTCTGAAAGTCTCTAACATGTAAGGTGGATTGATGGGACAACACCCCCAACTAACCCGACCAAATACTAAAACATAGAACATCATACATGCTTAATCAAATGGCCCTAAAAACATGAGGACTCACCAACAAAGCGGAAAACGAACTCTGGGATGGACTAAGGATGAGGATGAGCCTGAGAGTTGAGTCCTGTATCATAAATGATACAACATAGAAAGTGTGCGGGCAGTACGTGGAATGTACAGGGTATACAAGGTAAGTAAAACGGACATTTAAAATATGTAAAAGCTCATAGGACATCATAAGAGTAGGACATCATGCTCATGTCATAAATATCGTAACATAACATATAAAAAGGCTCAAGGTTTTCAAAGCATCCGTAATACAATCGTAATCATAACATGAGAGGAGAGACAAAATGAACATTTATTGAGCCAATATACGTAATCATAAACATGCATAAATTATGAGGAATAGTGGAAGATTCTCTTAACCGACATACCCTATATGAGCACACATGAAGCCTGACTTGTGACCTTAGTCGGGAGGGTGTTCATACATTTTCAAGGGTAGAACCATGAAAGACGTGATCACACATGAGAAGGGGCCAAATGGGCAAGGGACAGTCACAAGGGAGGTCCCAACATACCTACGGTGGCATGTAGTTTATGAGATCCGGGGCAAAACCTAGGTCCTGAACCTACTCGGTGTTCGATACTACTCTCAAAATATATATAGTGCTCATAGTATAACATGCATGAGTTCATGGGCTAGTTAAATCATGATAATCATAAACATACTTATAAATGCGTGAACTAGCCATAAATCAAGGCCCGTGAGTCGGTCAAAACATGACTTATAAATCATAGGGTTCATGCATACTTGTAGATCATACATATAACTTGTAAATCATCAAAATCATAATGGGTAATTGAATAAATTCATATCTCAAATCAAAAATCATTATGGGTTTGTAAATATCAACAATTGAAGAGTAGATCATAAATCGATTTATCATAGATCATGCATAATTAGGCTTAATTTGGTAGAAATTGAAATAAAAAATTTTATGAGTAAAATAATTGTAAAATATGATCAAAATCCATAAAATCTGATGTAAATCATAGATCATAAAAGTCCATTAGTAAATCATTAGATTTTCACCAAATCGAATTTAAAACCCCTTAAGATTTTTGATATATTTTCATAAATTAATAGAGAATGGGCATGGGTGTGAACGAAAGCACCCATTCGTAACCTTACATACCTGATGGAGGATGAATATTACTCTCCCTTGAATGCCCAAAAGAAGGTTTTAAGAGATTGAAGATTTCTAGATTGGTCACCCTCTCAAATCTCTTCTACTTTGCATGCATGGATGGAAAATGAGTAATCTGAACTTAACCCCATAAAAGGTCATTATTCATACCCCAAAATATCATAGTTTAGGCTTTAGGAACTTAGGAATTACGAAAGGCCCTTACTAATTCGCAGAAAAATAACTGCCAGGTGATCCTAACGGATGACTTGACGACTCGTTGCTGGAGGGCACGACTCGTTACTTCGCTCATCAGGTACACTGTATCATCGCTCGTAACGGGTCACTTCACAACTCGTTAGGGGTGGCCACTACTCGTGGTCACCACTCGTTATGTATACTGTCTCCTTTCCATCTTTGGACTTCTAGCCTACCAACGACTCACCCCACGAATCGGTAAGGCTAACAACGACTCGTGGGGACTCCCGTCAGGTACACTGCCCATTCTCCTTTCCCCAACTATTTTTCCTTCTCCGCGAGTCACCTGACGACTCATGGACTGTCCTCATGAGTCGTGAGACGACTCATCCTGAGGCTACAACAAAAGTTCCCACTTTTTCCCCGTTTTAACTCTCGGATCTTATCTTTGAGCTCCCGGGGTATAACAGTTAGATTAGAAATAAATTAAAACGGAGGGAGTATATCTTATCAAGTAATTTGTGTTCATTTTGTATTTATTATTTAGTTGGAATATACCTCATATTAGGTGTAACTATAGAATTTTCATAGTATAAAGATATAAGTGTTTGATTTTAAAATAGTACATATCTGAAATTAAGTCATATTACAAGAGTGTTTAATTTAATCAATCTTTGAATTTATAAACAAATCATGATATAAATCTCCAAAATTTATTTAGATCAAGACGGAATTTATTTCTATAAAAAATATTTTTCATTAAAAGAGGAAAAGTGACTTTACTTGTTTGTACTATTATTTTAATTATTAATTTTATATTTCTATGGGGTAAAATTAGTTCTTATCGGGTGTACAAATGATGCAGCTACACGTGGTGAGTATGACCAATCAAAATGATTTATTTAAGAAACATTAAACATCATCTTCGGAGCTTGATCAAATGATATAATTCAATTTACGAAGACTCTGAAATCACTATCACCAGAACCAGAGCTTCTCTATTGTGGTCCCTCTAGCTCTGAAGATACCATTCTAAATGCAGAGGCACAATCGAACAAGAGGAGGATGAATATGTTCACTATAGGCAAATTAAGAAAAAGGCCAAAATTCTCTTTGGGCAGTACATAACTACAGAGTTAGAGATTTAGTGGTAGACGACAAAAGGTGCAAGTGGTAGACGGTAAAAGGTGCAAACCTTATGGAAGTTGTTACCTAGGACTTCTTTATAAATAGACACTCAATTCTCTATATTAAAGGTTCCTAAACTTTGATTTGCACACTGTATATATTATTTATAACACTCTCAATATCTTTTTTCTTCAGTTCTCTAAGCATTCGGCCACATTATTTTTAGGCCACCAAGACCCAATTTTCAGGATTCAATACATTGTTCGTTTATTTTATTATTTCTTTGTTCATTCATATTACTTTTGTTGTGATTTATTTTCATTTTGTTACATTATAAGATCAATTTAACTCACTTACCCTTAAACCATACTAACAAATTCAACTATATCATTTTGGGGTGAATAGTTTGGCGCTCACTATGGGACTGGGGCAATTATGTTATTGCTTTGATCTCTTAATCCTCTATCTTCTGACTTGTTAGAACTTTCTTTGCAAGGAAATCCCACCAGCATCATAATGAGCATCATGGCCAACACCAATCAACAATTGAGCGCTAATCAGGATAACAATGATTTGATCCCTAACAATGAACATATTTTTCTTAGACCACATGATCAATTTTTAATCAAGGAACAAACTCCAAATAGAAGTGGTCATGAGAGTGTTTCTCGCGAAGAATTTAATATGTGTGATGCTAAGGAACAAATTTCTAATGACATGAATAAATTTGATGATGAAGGCTGCAGGAACGACACAGACAGTGGAGATATGAGTCTAGAGGAACAGATAAGGAAATTGACTACTCAACACAATGAAATTTTAAAGCTTCTGGCTCAACAATATCGTAACATTACTTTACTCCAATAGACAAGAGGCTCTATAACTCCACCCCGGAGGTCCCAACTCCACCAACGAAGATAACTCTAGCCAGGCGGTTGACATAGAATTGGGCAAGAGGTTCAGTATAGGCTCCAGAGCTGGAAATGATTTGGAGGACCTCTTCTAGGCCAAATTTTAAAATGTGTGAAGAAAATACATGTCAGAATGGACTAAATCCCAGGGGCTCCTCTAGTATTAAAGGGCAGGATTTAGAGAAGTATACTCAATTGTCGTACAAGTTGAGTGCCACACTGGTGTTGATTCCAAAGAAGTTTTGAATGCTAGACGTGCCTAAGTATGACGAATCACTATTCTACTTCTCGATTTCAAGACAATGAGTAACACAAAAGCTGGGGGTGACTGTCTGTATGGTTTGAAAATGGTTCTGTTTAGATGAACGAATGATGTAGCGATACGTGGCAAGTATGACCGATAATAGGTCCGATTAAGAAGAATTGAACATTATCTCCGGAGCCCAACCGAAGGATACAACTCAGTTTAGAAAGATTTCAGAATAACTGCTACTAGAACCGGAGCTTCTCCAGCATGACCCCTCTAGCTTTGGAGGTACCTCCGGATGCTAAGGCACATCCAGACAAGAGAAAGATGAGATATGCTCACCAGTCCGCAAATCATGGAAGAGGTCTAGATTCTCGTCGCTTTGCACTATAATTTTTTTTCAAAGAATAAAGGTCAATACAGACAGACAGGGTCGACTTTTTAAGTAAAATCGATGTCAAATGATATACTTACAATTGTTGGAGTTTGGCTTATCGAAATTATAAAATTGATGGATAGAAAAGGTTAAAACTGAAGGACAACTGACGCAGTCAGCCGGTTAAAACTGAAGGACAACCGACCCAATTTGTCGGTTTAAATAAATTAAAAATTAATATATTTAAAAAAAAAGAGAGATAGTACTCTTCAACTACAATTTTGTACTTAAAAAATTGGCCCAATCCCTCAGTTTTCATTAAAAATAAAAAATAAAAAATTGACGGACTGCGTTAGTTTTCTTTAAAGAATAATTTTTGCACATTTTTACGCAAAAAAATTAACAGATAACTGACTCAGTCTGTTGATTTAAAAAAAAAACAAAAACAAAAACAAAACGAAAAACCAACAGATTGAATCGGTTTCCCCTCGATCTTTTGAACTGACTCCGTTCATCAGTTTTGACAATATTTTAGTAGTGCAGTACATAACTGCATAGTTAGTGACCTAGTGGGAGACGATAGAAGGGGTGAATCCTATAGAAGTTGTTTCCTAGGGCTTCTCTATAAATAGATACTTAGTTCTCCATATTAAGGTTCCTAAACTTTGATTTGCACACTGTATACATGATTTACTAAGCTTTCAAGCTCTTTGTTCTTCAGTTCGCTAAGCATTTTGACCACACTATTCGTAGGCCACGAAGGCCCAATATTTCAAGATTCAATACATTGCTTGTTTATTTGATTGTTACTTTATTTCGTCATACTACTTTTGTTGTGATTTATTTCTATTTCATTGCATTTAAAGATTAATTTAATTCACGTACACTTAAACCACACTAACAAATTCAATTGTACCGTATTACGAATAAATATTATTATTTACTTTAACTAACACTTGAGCATTATTAATTTCTAATTCTCAAAAGTTTCATCAAAATATAATCCAATTTATTAATATTATTATTTTTAATATGTTTTTTCTTAAAAGAAATTTCACGCACCGACCAAACATCAAAACTAGAACTATTTTTCACAAAAAATATTTTCATATCGAAAATGAATTATGTTGTACCAACTATCAAATACACTCTCAGTCATTATGTCTATTAATTTCAATCCTGGTCATGTTCGATCAATCACTCATACAATAAAATTAATCACTTATTTGTATGCACACCTGGATTAATATAATAGGATGCACGCTATCTCTTATCAGCATACGTATTAGGTAATTCTGTCAACCACGATTTGAACAGATACAAAAAAATCACCTAATATTTTGACCTTAACTGAAATTTAAACTTAAAACCTTATAATTTTCAATCCACTTAATTAAATTATTAAGTCACATCCGTAATTGCTATCTATATATTATTAAAATATCAACATTCTCACTTCATACTTTGCTTATTTTACATAAGACATAAGACAATACACATAAATTATTACATAAGTCACAC
>JACEIK010001363.1:254239-264265 GCA_018107945.1 Datura stramonium
GTCTTATCCTTTGGATAGAACGACTGTAAACTTATATATACTCCTCTTATTTTGCTGAAAATCTTAAAACTATATTGATATATTTTATTTTGTAAAATATTTTTTCTATATACATGTTTTTTAATAAAATCATTTTTTTCTAGAGCCACTTGTCAAATAATGATGTTGGACCCGAGGGAGAAGCCCGATAATGGCCAATATAAGGGAGGAAATTACGCCTAATATTTCTTATAATATTCAGTCTTAAATTTTTGTTCCTATTTAATAAATTTAATTTTTTTTAAAAATAATCTTAACTTAAAGAAGTGTTTTAGGAATAATTTAGGTTTCTCATCTCGTATATGTTCTAACATTTATCTAATAGTCGAACTTCTGATCAATTACAAGTTTATTATTTTGAAATATATCCTGAATTTTGTCTTATGGGAAAAAATTAGAAATGATGTCTAATGTGCAACATACCTAAGTTCTAACTCCACATAGACGTTGAGTTCTTCTTCTATAATGAAGTCGACTTATGGTATCGTAGATTATGGCCTCTTCATGTGTCCTTTGCCTATAAGGCAAAACTTCTGGTCAATTGAACTGGTTCACTATTTTAAAATTTCCTAAATGTATGCCTTCTAGGTAAAAGTTAGAACTTATGTCTGATGGGCAACATACCTAAGTTCTAATTTTTGTCTATAAGGAATAACTTCTGATCATTGAACAGGTTCACTGTCTTAAAATATCCTAGTTGTCCGTCTTATGGTAAAGTTGAATTATTTTGAAGCAAAGACTATTTTTTTTAAAAAAAAAATTTAAGCAAGGCCAAAAAATTAAGACTGAAATCACCACCTACTAACTAAGATATTGAACCTAGTTCAATTTGATCACAAGTGAAGCACAATAACAGTAAAGAACACACAAATGTAGCGTGAAAAACCTCCTTGCTCAAGGGAGTCTCAAAAACACGACCTATTGAATAAGATTTTATTTAGACTCACGAGCAGGTTTTAGATTACAACTCTGCAATCCAAGGGACTACCTCCAGTACCTCAAGAATTAGTAATTATCTCTAACTAGTGACATATTTTTCAACTCACACCTCAAGTTAGAAACTCACAAAAACTATAAACAATGAAAAAACAAAAAAGACCAAAATAATGTCTCTCCCTCTCTCTCTCTCTTTATGAACTTGATAATTGCCTAGAAAACTTCAGGTTGTTTCTTGCTATCAATCGTCAGTTGTCTTGTCTTGTATCGTGTGATATAAATATCTCATCTACAAGATTAGTCCAACTCCAACTCTAATTCGCCTTCCTTGTTGGACTCTTTGTTGTGCTCTCCTCTTTTGACTTGATGTGCTTTAGATAAAGTGTAACGCGTCACTGGCTTCCTTATCTTGACATCGTTGCCTTATCTGTAAATGAACACTCCCAGTTTGAGTAGGAATAGTTTTCTGCCTCGCCACACCTATGCCTGTATCAGTTCTCAAGTTGGACCTGGTTCAACTTCGTGCATTGTGACACAATCAGCTTTCATTGGATCTGGTTCACTTTGTTAACTTTACAACAACTTCAAAAACTTTTTGAATCAGATTCAATCATCAAAACAAGTATATAACAAAATTTTCTTTTTTGATGATGACAAATAATCTACACGCAGGGAATGCAATCCCCCTTCCCCCCTTTGACATTATTGAAAAGTTTTGAAATAAAGAATCCAGTAAGTATCAAGCATGTGCAAGAAAGTACTAACTCATGGCCACTGGGGCAACATTGATCAAAGCAAGCCTTACATAAAAGCAAGTGTTAAAGCAATTAATGATATGAGTCATCTAAATCATACAAGATCAAACACACTACAAAAAAAAGAACATAATAAACCAGTAGTGTACCAACCCCAATCACATATCGTTGAATTTATAAACAAGGTACAACCATTGAAGAGCAAAACATAGGAAACTGGTCCAACAAAAAAGGAACCTACCATACTAGATCATCAAAGATAAAAGCAAAGAGACAGACGGAAAGGACACTGGCAAGGACAGATGGAAGAGATCAGTTTTTCTCCATTAAAGAAGGAAGTTTGTCAATTTTGTTATTATGCACAGTTTTCTCATGAAGCATTCTATCTTTAAGGGAGGAGATCTTAGTTTGAGCTGCAGATAGATCATCCTTAAGTTTGGCATTTTCCCTCTCCAGTTCGACCACTCTGGCATTAGCTGTCTGCAGATTAAGGAGCATCTGACTCACGGGACCTTTCCTCTTGGAACCTGGCACATGTTGCAGAAACTCACATTCCTCCAGAGTTTTCCTGTCAAAAACATTCATCTTTGACCCAACTTTCCCAATTGACAAGGGAATATCATGTGCTTCAAAAATCTTGATTAGGAGAAACCCATATGCCAACCCACGAGCACTTCTAGCTGGATTGATCACCCTGGCCATGTGACGGAGCAAAATCAAGGAAAGGTTAACCTTCTACTGACTTTCAATGGCACCTATAAGCCCAAGGTCACGATGAGACGCTTCATGATGGCGTTCAGTGCGAGGTAAGAGACATTTGTTTATCAATTCAAAGAGGAGCTTGTGGCCAGGGACCATTTCTCTTTTAAGAACACACCTTGATCCAATAGTGACCCTCCCTTGAGTGAACCTGGTAGTGAGAGACCCATCATTTGGCCTAGAGACCTCGTAATCAGCATACCCTTCATAAGGAACTTATAGAATATCATTAATAATCCTTTCATCTAGGGTAAAACTAGTGTCATTCACTGTGAACTTCACCTCCCCATTCTTCTTGACCTCAAGATTCATATAGAAACTGACCATTTCATGCTCATGAACCTTCAAAAGAGAGTAGAGAAATAGATGTTCCCACCCTTGAAACTTCAATTTATCAATCAATCTGGTCATCCCAGGTTATGAGGCCACAGTTTAATCAATGACTCTTCCCTTCAAAAATTTTTAAGACCCAAAATAATTTTCCTTCCCAAATACATAAAATCGAGCCACATTCTTGGTTTGAGGAGCATCAGGGGGAATAGAGTCGAAGTAAGAAGTCCCAGGCTTATACCTTTTGTGAACTGGTCCCTCATACTCTAGACCAGGTTCATCACTGCTGCTATCAACATCCATAGGTGTTGGGGTTTATGCAGTCTCTGCACTCTCCTTCGATGGCTAGGCCTTCTTTTTGGGAGCAGCAACTCTTCTCTCCACCTGCTTTCTCAAGAGTCCCCTGGTTCTTGGCCGCTTTGCAAGAGAAGGTTTGACTGCTATGTGCTTTCTTGTAGAGGTGGACCTTTTAGTCTTGAGACGCTCCCACTTCGTATTTAATGGAACATCATCATCATCATCATCATTTTCCTCCTCAGTCACTTGCACCTTTGAGGTGCCCTTTTTGGCCTTACCTTTTGAAAAATCGGGAATAGAAATATCAGCAGCACCCAACCCAGTGTCTGGGGTGACTGCAGGATTAACAATGGTAGGGGTTTTAGTGCTTGGAGGAACTGAGGTTGACGAAAGGGTTTTAGAGGTAGGTGGAGTAAATGGAGACATACCTGGTACAGACAAAGGTTTCCCCTGAGTTTGACAAGGGGACATTGATATCCGATTAAGTATTTGAGGAGGAAGCCATTTTTGAGATTAAGAGAGAATAGGGGAAGCTCAACAAAAAAATCTTGAAACCCTAAAGAAACGACAATTTAGTTGTGATTTAGATGGGGAATAGGATGAGAAGGATTGGAAATATAAAGAACATACGGGGAAGTGGGAAAGGTTGTGGGAGTAATAAGGATAGGATGTGTTAATGATGGACCTAGTTCAAGATGTGATGGTTATTAAGAAAAAACTGACACTAAGCGGGAACGGGAAAAGTGGGTCATGTTTTGCCGCTTTTTTTAATTAAAATTTTAAAGATGGGCAAAACATGTTTAGTCCCATACTATGAAATGAAGGATTGGACTAGGTTCATTTGGACAATGGTTGTTACTTTGTCTATAAATCAACACATATGAGAGGGAGAGAGAACATACCACTTGGCTTATGGAGGGATCAGGTTCCTCTTGTATTTCTTTCCTTGAGTCCTTTCCAATCTGCATCAGTTTAGAAAATTAGGGTGACATTATCAAGACCAACACTCCTATTGTATCTTTCTTGAGGTATGATCCTACTAAAAAGAACAAAATTGAATTGCAATCACTATGCAAAAAATACCTAATGATCATAAGAATAAACTATTTCTAGTCAGAAGTGAAAGAGAGAGAGAGATGCACAAATTCAGTTGAGTTTGATGAGTCCAAGCTCCACACGAATTTTTTCATATTGCTCCTACCCCAGGGTCTTGGTAAATATGTCAGCCACATGATCCTTAGTTTTGCAAACTCCATCAAAATATTTTCCTTTTCTACATTGTCTCTCAGAAAGTGGTGGCGTACATTAATATGTTTCGTCCTTTTGTGGTGAATCGGATTATTTTCTATGTAGGTAGCACTAACATTGCCACACAGGATGGGAATCCTATTCATCTTAATCCCATAATCTTCCAATTGCTGCTTGATTCATAATACTTGGTCACAACATGAAGCAGCTGCAACATACTTAGCTTCTATTGTAGATAAATCCATTGAGTTTTGCTTCTTGGTTCCCAAGAGATCAAACAAGGTCCTAAAAAATGTGTCATCCCATATGTGCTCTTTCTATCTACCAAGAGCCCAGCATAGTCTGCATCTGCATACCCAATAAGCTTGAAGGAATCACAAACAGGATACTAGAGAACTAGGTCCATTGAACCTTTGAGATACCTTAGAATGCGTTTGACTTCCTTCATGTGAGACTCCTTTGGATTTGCCAAGAACCTTGCACACAGCCCCACACTGAACACTATGTCAGGTCTGCTAGCAGTCAGATAAAATAGAGATCCAACCATCCCCCTATACTTTGTCACTTCAACCTTTGAACTAGGTTCATCAGTATCCAACCAGGCTGTGGTTGCAACAGGAATTTTATTTGTTTTGGAATTATCCATATCATATTTTATCAATAGTTCCTTGATGTACTTTTGCTGGTGAATTGAAATTTCTTCCTTTGATTGCTTAATCTGTAGCCCCAGAAAATAATTTAACTCTCCCATCATGCTCATCTCAAACTCATTGTTCATGAGCTTAGCAAACTCACTACATAGATCTTGATCATTGGCTCCAAATATGATATCATCAACATAGACCTGCACAATAAGAATTTCCTTCCCCCTTTTCTGAGGAACAAGATCTTGTCAATCTTCCCCCTGTTGTACCCATAGTCCAAGAGAAAACTTGAGAGCCTGTCATACCATGCTCTTGGAGCTTGTTTAAGCTCGTACAAATCCTTGTTCAGTCTGTACACATGATCTGAAAATTCATAATCCTTAATTCCTTGGGACTGCTTCACAAAAACTTCTTTCTGTAGATAACCATTTAGGAAAGCACTCTTCACATCCATCTCATGTATGTTGCATAGTCAATAAGTATTTTGATAGCTTCCATCCTATCCACAAGATCAAGGGTCTCATCATAATCAATACCCTCTTCCAGGTTGTACCCTTGGACTACCAGTCTAGCTTTATTTCTGACAATGGTCCCCTAATCATCAAGCTTGTTTATGAAAAATCCACCTAATTCTATAACTGTTCTGTTTTCTGGACGAGGAACTAGGCCCCACACCTTACTGCGCTTGAACTGTTCCAATTTTCCTACATAGAAATAATCTAGTTTTCATCCAACAAAGCCTCTTATATATTTTTTGGCTCAATCATGGATAAATAGGCTGAAAATGCACACATGTTTCTCAACCTGGACCTGGTCTGTATCCTAGAGTCCAACAGGAAAAGCATATTTTGCATTGGATGAGAAGTTTTATGCTTCCAGTTTCCTACTTGTGTCTCTTGCTGGTCTACTTCACATGATGAAGCAGGTCCTTATCCTTGAGGATTCTAAGTAGCCACGAGTTTTAATTCTTCTGTAGTATCATATCTTGCCGCATCTGATGTGATACCTTGTTCATTTAGTGTCCTGGAGGTGTCTAGATGTTCAGTCTGAGTGCTTTTATCCTGTGTACCTGGTTCTTCCTCAGAGTTTGTAGTTGGTGCCATGCCAATCTCTTCTACTTCCTTCTATGTACTCAACATGTCCACTTCCTTTTGTTCATCAAAGATTACATGTATACTTTTCTCCACATAGTTTGTTCTCTTATTCAAGACTTTGTATGCCTTGATATGTGAATAGTAACTAAGGAAAATTCCTATATCACTCTTGGCATCAAATTTTTCCAATGCATCCTTGCCATTGTTGTGAATGAAACACTTGTATCCAAATGATCTAAGATCAATAAGATTTGCCTTTCTTCCCTTCAATAATTCATAGGGAGTTTTTTCTAGTAGTGGTCTGATCATATACCTGTTAATCAAGTAGCAAGCAGTGTTGACTGCCTCAGCCTACTATCTTTGATGTAGTCCACTAGCTATCAACATGGCTCTAGCCATATCCTCCAAGGTTCTGTTCTTCCTTTCAGCTACCCAATTTTGTTGTGGAGATCTTGGGCCTGAGAAATTGTGATCATTACCTACATCTGCATAATATTCAAGAATTTTTGAGTTTTCAAACTCAGTTCCATGATCTGACCTGATGCTCACCAGCTCACTATTGAGTTTCTTCTACACTTTCTTGACAAATATAGAGAATATGTCAAATATTTCATATTTAGATGCCAACAACAGTATCCAAGTGAACCTGGTATAATCCATAATAACAACTACATATCTCTTTCCTCCTCTGCTTGTGACTCTCATAGGACCAAACAGATTCATATGAATGAGTTGCAGACACTTGGTGGTACTCACTACCTTCTTGGGCTTAAAAGTGGACCTCACATGTTTTCCTTTTGTGCAGGCATAACAAATTAAGCTGTCTTTGAACTTGGTTTTAGGCAGATCAAGTACCAGTTCTTTACCAACAAGCTTGTTCAGATATGAAAAACTAGCATGACCCATGTGTCTGTGCTAGAGTAAAGAACTGTCCATCAGTGCACTCAAATAAGAAAGCTCTTCTCCTATGGGATCCATGATGTTTACCTTGTACATTTTTTGTATCTTTTTCCTTTGAGAACCAGGTTCCCTGTCTTCAAGCTGGTAACCTTGCAATCTGCTTATGTGAATAAGACATAGTTCTGTTTATCACACATTTGAGAGATGCTCAATAGATTATTTTTCAATCCCTTCACATAGTACACATTTTCAATTGCTTATGACATGGATCTCCCAACGTTTTCTATTCTAACAATTTCACCCTTTTTCCATTTCCAAAGGCTACATTCCCGCCTTTATGATTAGTGAATGAGAGAAAGTTTTTCCTGTTCCTATCATATGCCTGGAACATGCACTGTCCATAAATCAGGTTCCTTTCCTTGCTCTCACTTTCACCTGCACACATAGTTCGAACATGCACTGTCCATATATCAAATTTAAGAGATGCAAATGCATTCTTGATTTATTCTTTTTCAATAGACAGAGTGTTATATTCATCTATGAGAACAAGAGACAATAAAGCAAGCTTCTTTTGATAATAAGTTTTTATTTTTTATTTGAGTTCTAAGAAGCTTACCTCATTTCTATCTTTTTCACTGTCTGAGTCTACATCAGCCATCAGAGCTAGCACATCTTCATCATCAGAGTCATTTATGGCCAAGAGAGAGCAGTCATCTTGTTCAGTAGCCGCTTCAGATTCATCACTAGAAGTGTCTCCCATGGCAACTAGAGCTCGCTTTACCATACTATCTGCTTCCTTCGTGGTAAGTCTTCTGTAAGGGATCTGAATTTGATCCTTCTTTCCTTCCTTAGATTTATCAGTCGAATTACATTTATGTTCTAACTCCCATTGAGGATATTCCTTCATGAAGTGACCAGGTTCCACACTTGTGGCATATTAAATCTCAAAGATTTTGTCGATAGATGTTGATGCATTCTTCTTCTGAGTGTTGAAGCCTTTCTTAATGATTCGCTGAAATCTTCAAGTGAGCAGACTCATGTTGTCATCCTCAACAGTAGACTTGAGGACCAGGTTCTTTTCCTTGTGAGAACTGGCCAGCTCTCTTTCTTGAGACTTTTTGAGTTCATAAGTTTTTAAGTTCCCTATCAAGTCATCCATATTCAGAGTATCAAGATCTCTTGCTTCAGAAATAGCTTCCACTTTGCTTTCCCAGGATTTAGGTAGAACGCTCAGAAGCTTCCTTACAGCCTTATTTGTGGGAATAGTCTCACCAAGAGAGTACATCTTATTAACAATGAAAGAGAACCTGGTATGCATATCATGAATGGATTTCTCATCCTTCATACTGAACAGTTCATACTGAGGATTAAGTATATCGATCTTGGACTTCTTCACCTGATTGATTCCTTCATGAGCCGTCTAGAGAACATCTTAAATTTTCTTTACACTTGTTCATGATGAAACTCGATTGTACTCATCAGGACTAATTTTACACACCAAAATCTTCTTTTCCTTTGCATTGATCTTGACGGCAAGTTTTTCTTCCTTTGTATATTCTAATCTCCCTTTTGGAATTTGAGTTTTTCTGTTGTCATCTAGTTTCATGGGAATAGTAGTTCCATCAAATACGACATTCCACAGGTTGTGATCTTCACTTATATGGAAATCCATCATGCGATTTTTTCACCATCCATAGTAGTGACCATTGAACAAGGGTGGTCTTGTGGTTGATTGTTCCTCATGAGCAATTGGTGGTGCAACCATAATTTAATTTTTCAAGGTGTAAGCCTTTGTTAAAAAATCCTGCTATGATACCAATTGAAATCACCACCTACAAACTAAGATATTGAATCTGGTTCAATTTGATCACAAGTGCAACATAATAATAGTAAAGAACATACAGATGTAATATGAAAAACCTCCTTGCTTAAGGCGTCCCAAAAACACAACCTATCGAATAGGATTTTATTCAAACTCATGAGCAGATATTAGATTACAACTATGCAATCCAAGAGACTACTTCTAGTACCTCAAGGATCACTAATTACCTCTAACTAGTGATGCGTTTCTCAACTCACACCTCGAGTTAGAAACTCACTGAAACTATAAACAATGAACAAACTGAAAAGACCAAAGAATGTTTCTTTCTATCTCTCAAAACTCGACAATTGCCTAGAAAACTTCAGGTTGTTTCTTGCTATTAATCGTCATTTATCTTGTCTTGTGTCGTGTGGTATAAATATCCCATCTACAAGATTAGTCCAACACCAACTCCAATTCATCTTCCTTGTTGGACTCTTTTTTGTGCTCTCCTCTTCTGACTTGATGTGTTTTAGATAAAGTGTAACACATTGTTGGTTTCCTTATCTTGACACAATTTCCATTGCCTTGTCTACAAGTGCACATTCCCAGTTTGAGTAGGAATAGGTGTCTGCCTCACCACCCTTGTGCCTGTATCAGTTCCCAAGTTGGACCTGGTTCACCTTCAGGCATTGTGACACAATCAGCTTCCATTAGACCTGGTTCACTTTGTCAATTTTATAAAAATTTCAAAAACTTTGTCAATCACAGCCAATCATCAAAACAAGTATATAACAAAGACCACCCCTTATGAAGGTCATTCGCACAAATGTCCTTATTTTGGGGTAGATTAATTTTATCCCTCAAATTTGTGGTCTTTAATTTTTGCCCTTTGGCATTTAAAGTAACAAAAAAGTGGTTGAAAATGTCCTTAATAACACACACACAAAAAAAAATTGCAAGGTAAAATTTTTTTTGCAAGATATAAGATTTGGCACAATTTATGCCTCAGTGCATAAATTCACACATGTTATGCCTCAAGACATAAGTTTAGCAACATGAACTTGTGCCTAGGGGTAGAAATTCAATAGCATGAACTTATGACTGAGCAAAGTAGCATGAACTAATTATGCCTTCTAGAGCTAACCTGTGCCGGGGGATTTTTTTTTTAATATCAAAGGTAAAGATTTACCTTGCGAATTAAATAATATTTAACTTATGCC